>OX104129.1:3058221-3194913 GCA_944470555.2 Heterobilharzia americana
CTTATCATAAACATGAGGTGAAGTTCAGTCCTGCTACCAGACCTTAATAATAATCCTCTCTAGTGGTGGACCAACCTGTTGTGTATATCCTGGATGAGGTGAATTTGCATGAAATCGAATGTGTTTGTTTCTTTCAAATCTGACTGACGTTGAATGAGTATGCTTATATTTTGATTTGAGATAATTCTCAGACATGCAGTCTGGGATATTTTAGAAAGCGCATTTAATTACATGAAGTAGGTAAGAAGCAACAGCTAAAGTGTAAGGACAATTGAGGTTCGAAACCCTGACCCACCAGTTGATACCCACCCCCTAAACCACAGACAAGAATAGGTTGTATACAACTTCAACTGTCCATAGGTCCAGTGGACGGATTATCTGATAACTGATCAGGTCACTTCCGATCAGGAGATTGAGTCATTATGGCATAAGAATGATGGAGGCTTTTTTGAGAGAATGTTATACTTCGCGCAGACTTGGGTCAGATATTCATCGCATATCCCTTCAAATCCTGATTATGGATAATAGTGTTGTAATTATGCACGTCATGGGTCCGCCAAAGTTCACTCCATCCGAAGCAGTGACAAATGGTATGACTTCCTACATCATTACACTCGTACACTGTAAACTGAAATTATACCTAATCTCTCAGTCAGCATAACTACTGCATAAAACGAGAGAACATGGGAAGAATTCTACTGGGAACTCGAGGCAAAGCTCAGGGTGTCACAACATTATCTTGTGATTCTGTGACCACACATCTTCTTTCAGTTCCCTCCACGCTTTCCTTCATCAGGTTTAACTTTCTTTCGACACTTCGCTGGCTATTCAACTGTTTCCACGTTTACACTGTTGCGGGGGTATGTCTAAGATTGGAAACCACTTCATTTCTTCCAGGTCTCATATACCAAATTATTAAGGGAACATTACGTGATGTCCCAAAATCAACCACACCCCACATAGATGCATAGATGCAACTGATACAATACAGTGAGATTTCGTACCAGTTATGCATTATCTATAATGCAGTGAAAGGTTTAAGCAGGTTTTCATTACTTCAAAGTGTTAGTCAGTCGTTGCTTTCCAACTTCTTCCTTTCAATGACATCGGATATTACAACCTGCCGTGATTCACTGCCTTTGATTTGACTTTGAGAATTAGTCATGTTAATGATAGGTGGGCAGTCGTCTTCTTGTTCTCCAGTTGTCTTGATGTCGCAGTTTGTGCAGCCAAATATTCAGATACTTTCTATGGTTGTTGCCTAGGTAGATTTCACGCTTGTGTCCTACTAACTGGAATTTCTTATTTGCGTCCAAGAAACATAAATGCTTTACGCTAATTTCAAATCGTTTTGAACAGTCAATTGCTGTCAGTGTCGCCTTCATGTTGGTGGAGCTGAGGTTGTATATTTCTGCATATCAGAAGGGTTGGTTTGTGTATTTACACGACTTATGAAGCTTGATCAGAATTCTTCTTCCAAACCAATGTGAAGGTAAATGCCGAACCTAATGTGCATTCTCAGGCAGTTTTAAGGTGTTTAGTTCATTGTTGCTCGACTAACTGTAAGCATTTCTGATAACAGTCAGTGTGAAAATGGTAAGATTCTTCTCCAAACTTCAAATGAAATATCTTGGACCAGGTAGATTTCAGCATCTACACAAAATTCGTCATGGCTCATTGCATTTTGCTCATCTGTTTCATTGAGTGGACCTGTCTTATTTTACTGACACTATACTACTGAAGTGTACCTCCACGGTTATCCTCGATCTGCACCTACATTCCATAAACTATGGTGTTATCAAGGGTGTACTGAGCTGTGTTCTCTTCCAGAACATGTTACACGGAAGGGGTATTTGAAAGCATACTGCAATCGGTATTAGTTTCTGAATGCGGTTTTCCAATGTATTTGGCAAACTCGTGTTGCTCGCCAACAGTTAAAGCTGTCATGATCTCTTCCAAGATTATGCCCTGCATAGAAGGTAAAAATGTCATCCTCCACTTTCCCACGTTGATGGATAACTGTACTTCGGTAAGGAACACGCCCTCTTCAAACTAGGACTGCATTTAATTAGGAATTTAAAGGCTGAGTTACAGACCTTCATAGACAATGCTACTGTAGGTTAGTGCACTGGAATTCATTACAAATCTCTACCATGATATAAATTTAGGAGATCGACGTCGCTGGAACAAAGAGAGTTTTTTAGAAGCAACTGAGCGTCAATGACTGCCATTTAGTTAAACAACAATCGACACGTGTCACCTAAGCCATGAAGCTTGCCGCCTACCTAGCCATGGCTGACGCCTACATTTGGAAGACAATTTCAAGGAAATTTAACATAGAACACAATGTTAATAATGAGGTCATGATAGATATTCACAAACTGAAGATCAAGAATTTATCCACAAACGATTTTAGGCCACTCACTGATTAAGAGTAAGTAGTGTACCACCGAAGTGAAAATATTTCATTGACCTGAGTTTCGCCTTCCGTTTATTTAAATTTGCCCGTATTGTGAAAATGTTTGCGAGTTTTGCTCCGCGTTTCCCTGAGAAATTGTTGACTGTGTGCCTGACAATACTCGAAGATACCACACACGTTTCATGTCTCCTGGCCTACCTGACTTCATGAGGATCAAAGTTATATGTGAATATGATAGCTAACCCCCACAGTGATGAGTTTTATTTGAAATGACTGAAATGACTTTTTGTTCGACTGTCGGTCAGCAGTGGGAGGGCTGTAACATTGTGATGCAAAAGATGATGAAGATCATGTGAATGTGATTTGTGGACGTGAATCAAGTTATCTGCTGGTATGTATCCCTTGTTATTCACTGTGTAAAGAGTGTCAGTTCTGTACTTCACTTCTGTTGAATGGATGTACTAGTAAGCAAAACTGTCAGATAACGCCGAATGCATACTTGAGCTAAGTACTCTGTCCATGTCACTTGCAGTTTTCAGTGTGCAAGTTTCTCAGAGGCACTGAAATCAGATAAGCGCTATCTTTTCACACAGCTTGCTAACTGACTTGATCTCCGTTCACCATCTCGATGGTGGTATAAGCATAAAGTCGCGTTGCAGCTAGACAAGTCAGCTTCCACACCGGTGAGCTGAAGATCACAGAGAAATTTGGAGACAAACTTCAATGCAATTCTGTCTCAGTTGAATGCATCCAAGAATACAGTAGGCAAGAAGGCAATCACTGTTCAACTCCATTCGGTTATTTCAGAGTATCATACCAACAGAAGTGAATTTGATACTGTTCCAGTCTCCAATGTCAGATGAGCAAATTAACACCCACTTTTCAGTGGATACATTTTTTCAACCTGTCGTCTATCAGTGTAACCAGTCTTAGCATGATTATCAGTGAGTAGGTGTGGATTAAGTCCCTGGAAGAGATTGAGATTGCTGTTGCATAAAGAGTCATAGAATAGGAAACAGATTTCCACCTCAGCTATGACTATCTGTGATACTTTACAAAAAGCTATTTCATTCAATAGAAGTTTTCACTGGTGGAAGACAGTCATGCTACTGATTGGAGTGATAATGTAGAAAGCACCTATTAGTAAAATGAAGTAAATCCCACCAGAAAATGTTTGTCAACCAGATTCCATCCAGGGCTTTGTCGATTTGAAGACTGTTTCATGGATGATGAGGGTGAGTAGGTAGTAAACACCATTGAGGTGTGGGAAGAAGGACTTACACTAGTCCTTCATTATTAGACTCTTTTCACTATGATTCATTTTCGAGGGAATTCACTTGCATTTGTGCATAGTAGTGCAAGTATGTTGCAGTAATCACCTTGATTTGATTCGCAGTTATGATTTACTAACAGACCATAACTGTTTGTATGGATTATTGATGGACAGCGGAATTTGTGACTCATGTTGCAGCCCATTTTGGATCCAGTAGATGAATGTTTACTCTTCACATGGGGCTTCAAATTACAGTGTTGTCCAATAGGCCAGCAATGCACATTGGTCCCTTCTTATGCGACAGGCATAACACAGTGTCGATATTCTAGACTGTAAATATCCGACGTTGACTGGGCTGCAACAACAGAGATTCACAACCCATAACGTCAAAAGTGTTTCTATCCACTTTCACTACTGACCAATTCTCTGTATACTTCCAGTGGATTGAAATGTGTTTATATAGTCTGATATGTGTAGTCTCCAGTTGCTATACTGGGTTGAATTGTTCGACTTCTGTTGGGTGATGGATTCCTATGCGGTTGCCTCTATACTCCCACGATTACTCATTATGTTTTAATCTGCTTAGTGGCTAGTAGTGAAATCGAGGACGCACCTTTCTACTTATTCGGGACTCACTTGCTGGATGATACTGTTCCCACTCAGACTTGACCGTAGTACTCATCGCTCGAAAAGCGGAGGCATTATCCATTATTCCATGGATGTATAATCTGATGTTGCAGGTTATAAGTAATCAACAAGAAGCCCCCTGAACAACACTAAATGGATCCTTTTTATTTTCTCCTGATGTTTTCAGTTTCCTCAAGGAGAATTCTCACTGGAAATTGATTGATGAGGGTTAAAATGTTTTGTGTGTGTGTGTGTGTCACGTATTTACTCTGAAAACTAATCTGCTTCCCCTTACCATAACATTCCCTACCACCCATTCGATATCTATCCTTAGTTGCGTTAACTTTAACTCTGATCGATACTCGGTCAACTGGAGTGCACTTAGTGAAAAGTTTTGATTTCCTCAATGAAGTGCACTGGAAACGGTATTGCTTTTCTTGAATGAAATTTCTTCCATATATGTACGTACCACATTACATGTGTGCCTAAATCTTCTCTATGAAATGATCAATTTCATTAATCCTGGTGCTTGTAGGCGTATTTCAGGTGTTGATATACATTCTGAGGTTTTTGAAGTATCTCATAACTTTCAGTACACAGATGATTCTGTGTGTGTGTGTGTGTGTGTGTGTGTGTGGAAGACGCTCTAAGTTTGTCAGTTTGAATTTAGACAACAAATGTGAAGTGAAGCGCTTTATGTGATTAGTATTTATTGGGAGAATGGAGAGGGATGAGATGACTTCATAAACTGCATAACTGAGAGTGTTTAAAGGTATACGGCTGTTCCTTGGTGAGATTATGCCAGACAGATAGGCATTGGTGGTGTTTGTGGATGGAACGAGGACTTGGACCACTCAGGTCCTCGAACCAGCAGCCCTGAAGTGTAATATTATCATGATGTAGTGAGGTGTATAAATGGTAAAATACACTGGTCAGCTGATGATCGACAGTCTACCCCTGTGTTGTTGGTTGTCAGCAATTATGCAGGCTATTTGTTTTTATTCGTTTACAGGAGGATGCATAAAGAAATGCTTATCTGGACGAACAAGAGGTTCAGGGGCTACTGAAGACTGACCGAAAGATACAATAACTTTGTTTACACAAAAGTGGGTGACTCATTCGCAAACGGTTGTATTCGAGTTTGCATTTCTCCACTGAATGAAGCATGCTCCGAAATCACAAATGTGTTAACTTTCCACCAGTCGGCATTGAATATGTTACAACTTCAGTAACGAGTTGAGGTGCAAAGTGAAAAGCACTGACAGACTGAAAGAATCAACGCGAAACCTCACATACAATCTGAATATAAAGGTTAGTGTGAATATTCAAGCTTTAGGGGATGTCAAGCAGTGAACACATCTGCGCCAATCTGACCGGTTCTCTGTCATGTCACAAACAGTCCTCAACCACTGGTCGCTTTCGTCTCAGGGATCCCAACGAGGCAGTCCACACCTCCTCACACTGCTGCAGACAACAATCAGAGATTTCATGGACTGGCGCCATGTCTTGATCTGACCACGCCGAACCGTTTCTCATCTTAATCCAACTCCCACTAACCTGAAACATCGGGGTAGGCAATGACTCGGCATGCACAGTGCATGTTCAAAGCGTCTCAGTCGACGAGGATTTAAAGCCTCATCAATCAACCTGTCTGTCTTGCCTACCATCTTTTGCATGACCTCAACATTGCTCAAACAGTAACTCCACCATGCCCGAGCAATGCTACGAAGATATTTGTGATAATAAATCTGCAACTGCCTCATATGTGAATGCACAACACATGAATAGCAGGACATCAGTGGAAAACATCCAAGCAACAGGTTTAGACAATGAAGATAATGTAGTGTCACTTGAGAGTGTCTAGTAGTCGAACAATCATTCATTATGTTTCCTCCAATATGAATGAGACTAGTCAGTTGGATTTGACTACATCCATATTTGTTGTCGTCACTGAAATACAAATCCAACTTCATTTATCTTTGATACATATCATTATCAAACAGTAACCTTGCTCATTCCTTCTCAGCTGATTGCAAACTCATCACAACAGTTTTCAAAGTCGAACAGGTTGAATTGCAGACACTGCACTCCAGTGCTTTTATTGAAACAATTTTCTCTCGTAAAAGTAGATTTACATCCAATGACACCATGGAATCAACTTCACCATGTTTGGTTTTCTTCTTCTCTTGCAGATGAAAATTATGATGCTACATCATACCGATTCAACTTTATATCAAACCTTCACCAATGTTTCATGGGAAGAAATTTCTTCAACCGGGAACAGCATCTACTACAAATGCTACTACGAGAGCCATTGGGAGACCATGTCTGGCTGGCACACAGACACAACAGCAAGACCATACACTGCCAACTGCAGGTTCATCATCATCAAGTGCTGTTCACAGTGAAAGAAATTCTCAGCTGGCTAGGTTACGTCAACTGCAACAGCTATATCAGAGACTGGCTGTTTTATCCGCAATAAAGAGTGAGAAGGTAGAGGGAAAAAGTGAGTTGAGGTTGTCAACTTATTGTTTATCCATGCCAGTTAGTGTTAGAGCTGTGGTTGTGGATTCTCTCTCGACTGACGTGTACTATCACAAGGAGGTAAACAGTTTGTAGTACTGACAGGCTTGAATCAAACATTGTTTCTTTTCAAATGGAAAACATGTTATTGCTGAGTTCAGATGAGTATTACATGCCATTCCTGTGTAGTTAATGAAGGCGATCAGGGTGTTTGAGAGTGGTTATATTGTCTAACGCCAATGATTGACGAAAATGAACTGGAGGAGATTGCCCCCTCAACTGATTAACCTTGTTCAATGTATTCCGGTCCAGTTATTGTTAGTTTAGTAGTCGAATTTAATGTAGCCTCCCCACAAGTTTTTGAATCAGGATTAGCTTAAGTTCTAATTGTAATAAACGACTTCTCAGTACTGCTCTAATGCATCCATCCACAACATTTCCAATGGAATTCATTCATTTAACATTCATGCAGAGCACAATAATAGTGAGAACTTGATAAACAACCGAAGACAAGAAAATTCATTGTTGCCTTCAAACTGTAATCAGTCTATCAATTTCATCAGAGAGGTGGATGGTGACGACTTAAAGACGAATTCGTTTTCCGAAGCATCATCTATGACTTTGAGTTATTTCACTCTGTGGATTGTTTTGTGTTGAACTGAGCCACAGCCTAATAATGCTGCTTCGAGATGTCAAATGTCAAATGGAGGTCTCTTCGCAACATTGTCAACCCATAGGTTTAGGTAGCAGTTTGACTGGACAAGTTTGTCCAATCACCTTCTAATCAAACTAAATCCACCATCTTTACTTTTCTTCTTCTCTATAGATGACAAAAATGATGCCACATCATATCGATTCAATTTCACATCAAACTATTTACCGACATTCCATGGAGAGAAAGTTCTTCAATTGGGAAGGGCATTCCCTGCAAGTACTTCAAATGCATCATTCCTGGCTGATATAGAAAAAGCTGCAATGATGTATAGAAATGCAGCAGGTAAGCCTTGTTAGTGATAATTATAAATTGAAAAGAATAGTTTTCCTACAGACTGTCTATTGGAAGTTAGAGTAAGCAAACATCATATCTGGGATTAGCTGAGATGAGAAGATGAGATAACATTCATCATATGTGGAGAGAATGAAAAATAACTGGGACAAATGTGAGAGTAAAACTTGGGCACTATGGTAGAATGCGATTAATTCCATGTTAGTTGACAAGTTAGATCTATCTGATAGTGAAGGCGTAGCACTCACTATGTACTGGATCACGTTTCGGACACAATTTATTGTTCACAGTCATATCAGGTAACTCCAGAACTCTGAGACATGATGTATAACGTTCTCATTTTCTTACCTTCTGTGTGATATGGATAGTGGAATCTTCCATATATGGTGAACAATTAGTGAGTCATTCCTGTTGTCGGTGTTGATTCAACAAACAAGAATTCGTTCATTACCCCTCCCTTCTCTCCACCAATCAATCTAATCCAACCACACAATCAGATAGGAGAAAATCAGAAGTATATAAATCATTTCCATAGCTGTGGAGTTATCTTGGTACGACTAGGAACAATAAATTGTGTCGGAAACGTGATCCAGTAAATAATGCTGATCCCTCAACTGTGTGATTCAGTTGTTCAGATGAACAGCTGTACTATATCTCATTCAAACTGTGAACAGTTGTTTGCTAGCTGATATCTAGTGGTCAGCGTCTACATGACGTCTGTTTTGGTTGATGACAAATGAACCACCAGTATTGGTCAACTGATATGATGTAACGATCTCCTGTCTAAGCCACTATGGAAATGGTGAGAGAAGCAGCTAAATAGAATGGGCCATCATGAACTGTATAGTTTGATCACTATACATTCACATGACAGTTGAAACATATGACTACCTCACAAATTGCATGATTCCATTGCATGTCTATCTGGTGTGATGCAAAGATTTTACGTGGACGTCACGCAGTTTAGAAGTGTATGCGCTGACTGATCACTGGAGAACAACTACTTCAGTGTTTACTAGTCCTAGTTCCTGGCAGAAATCTCACAAACACCTTTGGAATATGATCAGGAAACCATGAGATTTAGGGTGATTGTACACTTGAATTGTTCCCAGGTGATTGGAGGCAGTTGGGGTAGGAAGCCCCTGTTGAGATTGGTTGCCTGCTCGTCACCGATCCTCAACGAAACATATCTGCAATTTCAAGGGAACTAATGTCCACTGAGCTATTCAGTGGTAGTGCAGATACACTTTGTTGATGAGTGTCAACCAGCTGAAAACTGAGGTGAAGTAGAGCTATCTGCTGGTTACCTCCATCCATCCATGTAGGAAGAATGCAGTTTTGAAAATGTCTACAAGTAATTCATGACTGAGATATCTCAACATTGGTAAGATTGTAGGTAGTCATTGAAGTTCTTGTGTTTGAAATCTCGACATCTATAGTATTCGTGTGATAAGGTCGTTGTTGCTGAAGGTAGTTCACATTTATTTCAAACTACTTCTTACCGACTTAACTACATTTGCCAAATTCTCATCCAATTCATCATTAGGAAGGACATCTGTTTCCAAGTTTGTGTATTATTGAAAGTAACCAAATACTACTAATCTGTCTTTCTTAGGTAAGGCCTCAGAGACGAGTGATGCAGTCTACCATTGGTCAGGAAAACTGCCAGTTCGAGCCCGTAGAACTATGACATTTTCACGGAAAGTCTTTCTTGGTGGTATACCATGGGATAGTACAAGTGAAGAGCTAGTCAGAATCTTTTCTCGATTCGGCAGTGTGACTATATGCTGGCCACAGAAGGATGCAATGCAATCCAGCAATACAAACACTGAACCTTCTACAACCAAAGGTAGGCACAGTGAGTGTCAACGTGTAGATATAAACTGAAATTACTTTATAACTAGATGAAGGAGGATAATTTTGATGGTGTTGTGTTCTTTCTCTGAGCTAGATGGTTTACTGGTGAACAGACAGAATATGCACCAACCAAGAATGAGACCATCCAGTTCAGAGACCACAACATGAAATTGTATGTTATTGCATTTAATTTCTCGTCGTTGATTCGACTGAATCACTCTGTTCCAACCTGCATATAGGCTCCTTTGAGGATGCCTTGATGCTGCTTGTGGTTTCAGTCTGATGTTATGGATGGACAGTAGGTTGCAGTGGAATCCGGGATGAGTGTTGTCCTACACAGGACTCATTAACTAGATGTACTTGGATTCCAGTTAGTGATGTTTTTGACACTGGAACTCGAACCACTGCTTGCTACTGTTCATCATTACTATCAATACTCAAATTTTGTCTGTTTCTCCTCACCTTCATTAAATTTACAAAAATTGATATTTCAGGTTATTGCTACTTGATATTCGATCATGAGGTCAGTGTGTCTCAACTGCTTGCAAAATGTGCTCACAATTCAGCTACAGGTGGAGACTTCTTCAAAATTTCAAGTCCGAAATTCCCATCTAAAGATGTACAGGTTGGTACATTTTTGGAGATTTGATATATCAGTTTCCAAATTGTTTATGAAAATGAATTACAGCACAATTGTGAACAAAGATAAGTTTAAAACTTGATGTCTTGTTGTGTTGGAGAATGTAGGCACAAGATGATATTGTCACAGGTAGATTGAGATATCCATCTAACTATGGTGTGGGTAGCCGAGTTCCTCATGACTGCACTGATGTGCATTCCTTGTAAGTGTGTATTTATTTGCTGTTGAGTTGTTTTAGAAGCCTTGTTAAGCCGACGGGACTAACTAACTCTTCGAGTTGAATGCTCATCGAAAGTTGTTGTATATTGAAAAGAAGTGGTATTTTGAGAGTAGTTATGCAGTGAGTTGAAATCTGTCTTGCTGCATCTATTGACTCGGTGCTGTGGTAACTGAGGCATGCATTCAATTAATGACCAAGTCCTAAATTACCGCGACTAAGACGTTTACTCCACAGCTAAGAAGAAGAAATATTTCTCAAAGATATGGCAGACAACCACTACCATAAACGTTGTATAACCGCTACACATCACTTGGTACTCAGGTTAAACGAGTCATGAAAATACATTGACAACATTGTCAACTGCTGCGGAAGGATTGAGTCATGAATGTTGTTCTTCTGCATTATGTTATACCAAGAGTTAAAAATTTTCAATAATCTTAGATTTTTTATGTGATGTGGTACACCGTGAGTGATACAGTATTATTTACTTGACGACATTTACACCACAATTTATTGTTCATAGTCATTCAGATCATCAAGTAAACGATACGGTATCACTGTGTGCAATATCATATTGACATTCTCATATAGAATTATGCTCTACAATGGTGCCAAGATGTATACACCCACATGACAAGATGCTGTTGTAGAGAAAACAATGCAACCTCTTCCATGACAAATTGAAATGCAGGACGTGAGCACATTTAATTCTTTGTGCACTTCACATCTGTCTAGTATATCAGTAAGCTTTTCTGTGATAGTTTCTCTCACGTTCCTAGATTAAACATTCTTAGCTTATTGGTTCATATCATCTCATGGTAATACTAGCATTTCGGTTCGTGATATAATCACCTTGGTATTACGATGATATCCTTTCGATTTTAACCTACTAGTTCAGTAGCTGCGCACTTCATCCTGTATGACACATTTCAGCTATTTATAAATGGATTCGAGTTTGTGTTCTCACAAATTCCTAGGTCTAGAACTCATTACTTTTTGACACCAGGAAATCATCATGTAGAGTAGATAATGAGAACTATGGGAATACTTGTGCATCCTTACACAGTGTCCATGTTGGCAGCAGAAGGGATGGTATTCGTGAGTTTCGAGTGATAGACACCGGTCCTGAATATCAGCTGAAAAGACAACACCATTTCTTGTTCACTCCATCGCCTGGTCGTTTGAAAGCATGAAATCTACTTCACGAAGTGTACTGCTGACCATCTCCAAAGATATGAAACGGTTATGGAAGAAAGATCATAGCAGAAATAGTCAACCATGCATATAAGCATTGAAGAGGCAAACAAAATATAACCTGAGGAAGCATAAGTCCACCTAAATGTACTCAACCTTCTGGTTATATGAGCTGAAACAATGCGGCATACACCGATTGCTTCACATATTCGAAGTCCTCACTCATTCAGACATTTTTCTGTTCAGTTTTCCTGTTTGAAAATTGTAAAATTGGTCATTCCACTCCACATAGATTGATATACACCCAGTAATTGGTTCATTCACTCAAATCAAGACGTCTGAATTCACTGTTGAAAAGTATTAGTGCTACATTGGCATCTCATGATTCTCTCCACAGAATTTAACAGAACGCTTCATACAAGTCAAAGCCAAGGTCTGTCTCATCAGTTACTCACTCCAATGTTTCAGGTAATCTGTTCAGATAAAAGTTTAATCCGCTTACTTGGGTCACGGTAACCAGATGATATCATTAGTGCTCATACATTAAGGAGGGGTGAGTGACTCATAGGTGAGATCACAAGGTTGTACTGGTGAGCTGACTAGCAAATGAGGGAAGAGACAGCACTGTGAACAATAATTATTGAACAAGTGAGAAGGGATCGAAATTCCATATGTAAGAGGAGGACATATTAAATTTTCGATAAAAATTAGCTCTGTGTGATGTTTGAAAATGCAACCTCAACCAGAAGATAACTGACATCAATTTAGCCGGTCCTGGTTGGTCACGTTATTGGGACAGAGAAGGTAAAAGCCGAATGAGACACACATGCCAATTAGTGGGGAAAACGTTAGTGTTAGGGACGTGTTAGTGCATAATGGTCCTAAAAACAAACATTAATAGGATGAGATGTTACATTACTGAATCCGATAATTTGAATATCACTGATATCGAAGAATGAGTAACTGTAGAAACATGAAAATCGTTATAAGGTTATTTCACTACTTTGACAGACCTATAAGCAAGAAATTGTGCTCAAAACGTTATCCAGTAAATGACAAAGGTATGGTTGGCAAATAAATAAAAGAACGTGGGAAGTGTGATCTACAACAGAACACAAAATCTACTCTTATATGACTGGTTTCTACTTGGAACTGGATCTGAGACCGGAAAACTGTACAGGGTGGTTTGTCATGAATATGGCCAGTAATTATGATTATTATTATTACTATCCTATGTGGCCAGTGCAACGAACCAAACATGAACCTATCACCCAACAAATATGCAGAAGGAAGTGGAGATGGGTTGGATTGGATTGAACATGAACTGAGAAGACCGTTTGGGGACATCACGCTCCATGCTAGGCCGGGCCAGGCCAGGCCAGGCCAGGCCAGGACAGGCCCTTGAATGGAACCCAAATCGGAAACGATGAGTTGGGTGTCCGAGAGTAACATGGGGGAGATCGTGTGAGGAAGAAATGAAAGCTTACTGGCAGTCATGGAGTCAGGTTGAAAAGAGTGCAGAGAAGAGAGTGAAATGGCGACATGCTACTGAAGCCGTATGTTCCACTAGGAACCCATAGGACAACTAATAAAACAAAATCAGGTGACCACTGTGGTTGAATCGCACAAAGAGTAAAAATGATGCTTACAAGAAGCAAGAACTGATGCCTCAGACTGACCTCTGTTCTCTGCAATACGTGTGAAACAGGAAAGGAAGGAAATGAATGAAATTCAGTTAAAATATTCAAGTTTTTAAACAGTAGGAATGCATACAAATCCGTAGTTGTTATAGACCCTGAGTCACATTATAATGAGTCTCCAATCATTGATGCCTATCACCTCAAGGACCCCAGTCAGATCACGTTCACATGCCTACACGACTCAGACTACTGTTTGGAGACCACATGGATTGCCAACATGCCTTGGTCTATGCACACTTTGCCTTCTCCCCATTCACTTCTTTTCCAAATTATATCATAAGCTGAGGTTAGCAGTGGCTTGGCGCGTACACCACCTACCCAATCCATCTTAGTCGTTGCAGGTTTACAAACTTATTGAATAACCAACCTTCCTTGCCGAGTAGTCAATGGCTACCCTCAATATTCTTCCTATGGTGGTTCTATCGTAGGTGAGCTGGACTACGAAGGCATCTGTGATAGAGAACCCGTAACCTCCTCCTGTCTTTCACATTCCACAGCCACATCCAGTGGCCAAACAACAAGACAGAATGGATGTTACACTATGACACTGAATGGTACAACGTTTTCTTGGTGGATTTTGAAAGTAACAAATACTTATTTGAAAGCAAGTGTCAGACTTTAGTTTTCATTACTTTCTAGGTGATACCATGGGTTATCAGTGACAGTTGTTACACAAAGTCAACTTCAATTGTCATGAACATGGAACTAGTAGTGTTTGTTGGAGCACTTCATGCCTTGATCACTGCAGAAATGCTTGCAAACATCATGAATGACTTATTTGGGAACGTTGTTTTTGCTGCCCTGGATACAGACAAGTACAAATATCCTATTGGTGAGTGTTTTCCAATCACTAACTATTACCCTTTGATGAGATTTTGCCTACATGGCTGACAGTGTGGGTAAGTTGGAGGCTGAAGAGTTGGGAGATCAACCTGGGACCTGTCACAGAAGTGCACTGATTCACAGTAATAAACAGAGAAACATTTAGAATGAAAAGATTCACGATCAGTGAATAAAGTGTGTTTTAGTTGTGAGTAGAGATGGACGAATGTAAGTGATCATGTTCAAGACTTCAAAGGTGACACGTGACATCAAGATTCTTCAACATTTGCTTTATGTGGTCATGAAACCCCAATCAGACAGCTTACACCACTCAAATCAACATTCGAAGACCTCATAAAGTGGTGCTACATATTGACCTGACCATCCTAAGGCTTCTTTCAACCCGATCATACTTCAGTTAGTATTCTATATACAGGTAGTCGGTGCCTCAGTGTGTGTAAGACATATCCAAGCGACATCCGCTGATGAATATTAGCAGCTCCATCATCTTGATTACTATCTACGTCTTTTATCCTAAGCAGAACCACGACATTCTTAGCCCGAGATCCTACCATATGCAAACAGTACTGCAAAGACATTTATTGTGAAATAACTTTCACAGTCATATAACACAACACAATAAACTGCCCTGTAGGATACCACTTCGTTACTAGGCAGTCGGGAATCTAGATGACACTAGAGATGGCGTAAGGTGGCAATAGCCGAACTCATCTTTTGTATCTCGGCTGATATCATGTCGAAAATCGAGTGATTCGGGCTGATGTAAGTCTCTAACTAAATGAAGTGGTCAACACTTCCAACCACTTCACTGCCTATCCATAAACTGAGTTGCAAACGACTACTGAAGCATCACTCATATTCCACAGGTCTGAAACTCATGCCAAACATAACCAGAACTTTTCTCAATATGTGCAGAATACTTTGCATTTTGTCAACGTTTTTGCCTAACAGGATGATGTCGTCCATGTACTCCTAGTGAACCAAGTTACCTTCGGAGAGTGAGTTAGTTCCTTAGGAGTCTTTGATGCATAGGTTTATATTCAACTGCACTTCTATGGTAAGGTTAAATAATGATAGTGACAGTGGTACCCCTGCCGATGATTCACCACATGGCAACTCCCCACCGTTCACAGCATACACACTGTTTCTACTATTGCCTGTGCGAGAAAGGTGGACAGTTTTCCGGGGATGCAGAACCTGTAGGACATGTGCTTGAAGATAGTCACACACGGTGCATTGTGAAGATTGAGATCTTAGTTAGTATACATTTAATTTAGTTCAAAATCAACGTATATCACAGGTAATAGAAGACTGTGTGACAGATCATGTAGGTTGTTTCACTATGTCCAGTTCGAAATGGTAGTGCCTATCCTCTGATCTGCTACTCCGCTGCTGAATAGAGATTAGTTTCGGGCATGTGCCATCACAAATGAATGGAAATTTAGTAAAATACAAAACCACCTGCAATGAAACAGACCTATAAAAGTACTCTGATTTTTCAGCACACAAATTGTCGGTGTGTGGACATGAATCTACCTAGTCTAGTTGAATGACTTAGTATGCTTCATATATTTAAGAATTCCTCAAGCGCTCATGTATGTTTGCCTTTTGAGGATCAAAACACTTACAAAATCAAATCAACCTGAGGATAATTCTGCTTAGTTTCTTCTGTGATCTATCGTAAAATGTGTTCTGCAAGATTTAGAAGTTGGATGATGCAGATCCCTTTAAGAATATTGTAATTCTTATCTGAGTAGTTGTCCATATCATGCAAGTAACCCAGTGTATATTTTGTATTCATCCTCAAGGTTCTGGGAGTGTAGCATTTTCTAGTCAAGAAAGTTATATGAAAGCGATTGCAGCCAATTTTGTTGACATTCGTACCCCGAAATTTGTCAAGACAATACAAATCGATCCATATCTACAACATTCATTGTGTGATCATTGTTATGGTAATCCTGGAATTTATTTTTGTAGAGCATTTGAGTGTTTCAGTTATTTCTGTCCAAGATGTTGGCAACTAATGCATAATCGAAAAGAGATGCTCAAATCACATAAGCCTGTAAGGCGTACATTCAAGTCAAACAATGATCATATTTTATCGACTACTATGACATTAAGTAGATGCTGAGGTCAGTGAACATTATTATCTGTCATTTTTGTTGTGGTTCCCGTTGTTAATAGTGATGAAGATCTTGAAGTACACTCTATCATCTTGTTTCTTTCAATACACTAGTTAGTGTTTCTACTTTTTACCTAGCCTTGAAATTATATCTCTTCGAGTAATATTTCCTCTTTTATAATGCAGTTTCTAATAACTCTACTTCTATTCCACTGAATGTTTTAAATGCCTTTTAACTAGACATCTGTGGAGAAGTCAAGTAATACATCATCTTCTGTTTTCTTTCATTAATAATACTGATGATAATAATATGTAATCTTAGGTAATTATGACTATTACCACTTTTGTTCATCCTATACACCTCCATCTGTCTATCCATCGTCTAGTTGAGTTGTATATTTCAGTTGATGAATGAGAATGAACAGGGAGGATTTTATAGTTGGATACGAAGCTGTGAATTAACCTACTCACATCAATTTTTACACAACAAAACTGTTTCTAAACACTTTTATCAATTGCAATGATGCAACAACGTTCTCTTAGCTTGGTATTTCTTTACTTATACTTGTAGTTTCGTTTTAATAAAATATTAAGTTTTTAGTTACATATGTACTTGTTGTGATCATCTTCTGTGATGTTTTCGCGTTTACAATCATTGGTCTTCCAACTTTCATTACGATTGTCTACCAGTCATCATCTAATTTAGAACCTACTGACGTCTCCGGTATGCTATTTTATTGGTAAGACGAGGTGCAAGAACGCCAACATGTGAATTCAGTAAGCTAAGAGTTATGAAGAACGAGGTATTTGGTTGGATTTTCTTTCCCACTTTCAAATATCCACGCCAATTAATGGGTTTCACAGTTGATACTGAAGAGAAGTGGATGAGAGACCACAGGACCTAGTTTATCTACTGAGAATGAAGATGTAGACAGTTTTCTACTAAACTGATTTTCTTCTTTCAACTGCTTAGCATTTCTGACACTGTGACTACTTACGTATTCTGCATAGACAAGTTGACTCACAGCATTGTTGATTTCAGAGGGAAACTGGCAAGAATTTGTTACGTGGTATGAATACCTGTTAATATCTCCTGAATAGGATTAGTTTCTCAATTATGCTATCGACGTTCGTCTCTCCTTGACATGTTTATGCAGACGGTCACTGGTCACTGGTGGTGAATAAACTTGAGAAGACTGGATGATTAACTTGACTGATAGAACGGTTGACTGGTAAAGTATGTTAAGACAAGATCTCTGCTTCCTTGTTCATTTCATGGAAGGTGTCAGACAAGGCTATTTCATTCACAACGATTACAAATATCATGTTGGTATTCATCACAGAGTGACATCAATTGCAGAACCAATAGAAATCTGGAAGCCCAAGATAGCTGTTTCATCCCCAGCAGTGTTCACCCTGAGACCCTGATTTGTATGATTGAAAATAAGTTATTTTTGACATTCATACGAAAGCAGAATTAATCAAAATCTTGAGGATATGATATCCCAGTGTGACTGTATATGACAGCTTCATAGGCAATCTAGTTAAATTATCATTGCCCAAACTCTCATAAATATTTCCACAATATACCTTTGTACAGAAACAACTCTTCACTCCATTACATCATGATACTATTACAATGGCTTATTTCTCATGGTTGAAAGGATAACTGTTAGACGTAACTTTAATATTTCCATGTTATTATGGCATTCCATTTGCCCTACTTAATAATCATAGCCACAGTAGGTAACAACAAAGTCATTTTGACTATAGCTGCAACTTTGATAGTCCATAGAAGATTACTTTAAGCTATAGAGTATGAAACAATAATCTGCAGGCTGGGTGAAACACTGTTAGAACGCTTGAAGAGTATTGCTTAAAATATAACTGGTGAGTGAATTGTCGTACAAAGTAAGCACATTGGTTGATCGAAACATACTTGAAGAAACTTCATGTCTTTCTTTTCTCTGTCTATTGTAGTAGGAACAATCGTTGAAAAGTTGTTTCGTTCGATGAATGCGGCAACCTTATATCATGACGTGAAGAAAGACAAAGTAATCTGGAAATCTTATGTGATATGCACCTTGACAAAATTCCAATCACACATCAGAGAAGCACCTGACTTTGGTTCTCTTACCTGAATCATCTCAAGCTTGGTTAAATTCACTATGAGGCACTAAAGACTCCTTTTGTGAACAGTATCCCTTTCAACTAACCAGTGAGTCCTGTGGTATAAGAAGAAGTTGAAAACTTAGTCGATAAACGTTGTTTAGCACTGAGCACAAAAGCTTAGGCATCTGTATTGCTTGCCTAGTTGTGATGAATTTGTGTAAGTAGTACAGTCGGTGATGGTAGATAGGATGTTTTCCACTGTCAAAAAGCGTATCTCTCGCTCCTCTTTCCTCACAGTCTGTTGCATGATCCAGTGTACCTGAATCAGGAAGATTATTGATGATGGAAGGTGGCAGCCTTTTCCTACTCCTGTCTTCACTTCAAAAGCATAACTGAGCTTTTCATTGTGCATCACTTGGACTGTTGCGTCTTCATACATTTATTGAATGAGGTTGATAAGGGTTTGTAGTATTCCGTAGTGTTGAAGCAGTTTCCAAATTACCTCTCATTTGATGCTGTTGAAGGTCTTTTCAAAGTGGATGCAGTGAAGGTAGAGAGTTGACTGCCATTCTATACTCTGTTCTATGATGATGCGAAGCGTTGCAATTTGGTCCATACATGATTTTACTTCCTGAATCCAACCAGCCTGTTCGGGTAGTAGTTTTGAATCCAGTGCATTCTCTAGTCTCTCCAAGATGATGCAGCATAATATTTTGCTTGCTCTGGATGGACAGGAGCGTGATTACGTGCCAGTTCTTGCAAAGACTCTGGTTCCCCTTTCTCAGGAGTTTGACAAGTTAAACCTTCTTCCAATCAATGGGCAGATACCTTTACCACCTTCTTTGCAAACCTTCTGCAACAGTGGCTCACTTTTTCAAGGCAACAGTTATACTACTTATGACGCGTGAGTACTGTAAATTGTAATTTCATGTTTTTGTTGTTTGATACTTTGATTCATGCATTGAAACACTTTGCATACATGCCTTCACGTATACATCATTCATTTCAGCCCACTGGTAACCACACTTCGACTTTGACAACGTAACCCCTTTTCCCATTCGCTTCATATATTATACAATGTAATAAAGGGGTACTTTCTTGCTTTGATATACATTTATCTCTCTTAGGCGAATTGCCACATCTACATGCTGTTTATCTGTTTCCATTATGACTTTTTTAAAAAGTTTTTACATTAACCGATGGGGTGAAGTTTAACTTTCGACACTCCTGACAAGTTTTCAGATACCAAGAAACACATTACCAATTTCAGGTTTATGCCTTCCATTATTAGTAATTCCGGAATTTGTATTATTACACCGTGTCTCTATTTCATGATTCCGGTATTCATTTGAACATTCGATTCTGGATTTCTAACACAAAATACAAACTACCTGTCAGACAAGCAGCAGTCTCTAACCATGATCTTGTTTATTCATCAGTGTTCGTAAAATTCATCTTAGAAATTAGATGAACACTAAGTTCATGGCTAGTCATTCAAATTAATACTTGAATCCAATAACCAGCTATTCTTTATGGTATAACTGAAGATTCTTTTGAGGTCACAGAAGATTATTTCGGCTTAGATAAAGTAATATGAATAGTACAGGAAAGTAGATTACATCGAAGTTGCATGAAGTCGTGAAATGGAATTTGGTTGACAGCTCGGTTTATCATAAATTCAATCAAACAGTATCTCGTCCATCACATTTCTACTACTTACCTGAGGTACATGAACCTGATGTACTTACAAAGCTCATATTTACTGTGATAATTTCACCCTTCGGTAGAGTTACTCGTTGGTTATTAGATTAGTTGAAACGGATTTGTGAAATGTTGGCAACTACCTTTGGAAGGATAGATTCCAATGTGCTCGAAAGATGGAAGGTCTAAACTCTTCTTGTAAATTCATGATATCATTGGATATCTTCAGAAGAAGCTGTGAAGACTGTATGTTAGCATTGTGATCAGCTGACTGCACGAAAGAAGAAATGAAACAGCTTGATGAGGAGTATCCTAGGTTCCATACTAACTCATGTCTTTATGCAGAGCCTTCGATGTAGGATAATGAAGTGTGCAATCGATGAGACAATATTCTACACTAGGTCTGTTGAGGATACATTCCTTGTTTGGAATGGCCTGAGAAATGACTCTTGTTTACCTAGTATACTCAACAAAGCATACCAATTATCGCTGATTAATTAGCTTTAGTCCACAATAATGGGAAATATAGCCAGAAAGAATAAGCAACAAGGAACTCTGACCTAGCAACGAACCAACTAAGAACCTATCGCTCAGCAAACATGCAGAAGAAAATGGAGATAGGTCGAGCATACACTGAGAAGACCATTCGAGGACATCATGTGGCAGGCCCTGTTGTCAAGTGGAACCCGAATGGGAAGTGACTAGTTAGGCATAGGAATATGACACGGAGGAGAGTATGTGGGAAAGAAATGAAAGCTTCTGAGCAGTTGTGAAGCCGGCTTCAAAAGACCGAAATGATAAATAATAAAATAATAGAAGCAACGGGAAATAGGAGAATATAACATCAAATCATTATTAGTATTTCTACATATGCTCATTCAATTCGTGTGTCTTAAATCACACAGGATCGGTGTTATCCCTTGTTCAAGGCAAAATAGAAGGTAATAACAACTTCTTTCATTTGGTTAATGGATGTCGACTGGTTATATAGGACAATGATCATGCCATAACATTAAGTGACAGAAAGCATATTGATTTTACCATCGGACATCATTGAAGTGACTGAATGGTGTTGTGTCCACTTTCGGGACGTGACTGTTATTGGGTGACTTCCACAAAGGTTTCATAGTACGGACTACGGAGGAATCCTTTCATAACGCTTATGTTTTAATGAAATGCTGCCTAATGATGTCAACATTGGAGGGAAGATGTTATTAGTAATCATATGAATGTATGTGATTTGACACTTAATATCGAAATGCAAAGAATTCCTGACGGTAACGATTCATCTTCTAAACGATTTACAAGTGGAACATTATTGTATATTACCTCCACTATCCTCAGTCAAATCTGTTTTCTGTAGTCATCGGACTAATGTCAACACATTTATCATCATTAGCAAAACTACTGAAAATCAGCATGTACACGATCCTCGTTCTCTTTTCTTACTCAACTGTTCCATGGAGTGTACAAATCTGACAAATTCTGAAATCAATATTTGGTGGAGAATCCAAATAAGCAATGTGCATGGCTGCATGTCACACGTATGTTCAACTTTCCGAAGCTCCATCTACCTGTAACGAAGAAACGAATCACTAATCATATACAATGATAGGATCATACTCTACATCCTTTATTTTATTCTTGACAAGCTTGGTTTAGATTGATTTTATTCCACTTTGCTATGCAACTATACGATGAGTATTACCATCACCTGCCCCCCCCCCACACACACATACACACAGTTCACACACTCTGACAATGCCTAGCATATGTTTCATCCACTGAGATTACTGTTTTGAGTTACCATGACTTCCCTTGGTTTCTGTTCACCTTAATCTCTAATCTCTCGATTCTCATATATATGTGTTTCCAGATGACTTTCTACCAAATATAGACACAACTACACAACTTGATAATGAAGTCAACGGTGATAAATGTTTCATCCTCTCCATTCTTTAATTGGATACACGTGATACAGAAGAGCTAGTAATGTAGTTAAACAAAGGCGAAACAGAGGTTTGCATAGAACTGACTACAAAAGTCTTCACACTCTTGTTGATAATTCGACTTCACGTCATCTCACTTGATGTCAATTAGAGTTTGACTAGTCAAATACCTAAGTAACAGGATACCCAGAATGAGAAGTAGGACAGAAAATCTAATTCAATACAAGAAACATCTAGAAGATGGAATATGACTCAACAACTATCCCCTCTCTCATGAGTTTATCCAGAAACATATGAGGAGTATTAGGGAATGTACTACTAATAATAATACTGAAGATGTAGACAGTATTAACAAGGAAGTTTCAGAGAAGAATTTCGAAAGAATAACTTCGGTGAGTGGTGGGAGACAAAGAGAGAGAGAGAGAGAGAGAGAGAGAGAGAGAGAGAGAGAGAGAGAGAGAGAGAGAGACTGATAAATGAAGCGACACAAATTGCGAATGTGGTGGAAAATTTCACTATCGATTATATCAAAGAATAAAAACTAGGCCAGAAGGTTCAGTGATCACCTTAATATGAGTATTAGTAATAGATTCTGCTCGAAACAACATCAGTACACAATACGGTTTCAATGGTTCTATCTTACAGACATGCAGCACATTAGAACAGTCTGCTCTGCTTTGCACTCACCAGTATCAAATAAAACGCAAGCTGGAAAGTACTAGACACACCTTGAATCAACCAATTTTAGATGTCGTCATCATTCGGCTTACCAGGACTGATGCAGTTCTTCAAGACAACAGTTTTATTGGGAATTCATCTACGGGGTGTTTGGCAGCAACATTCAACTCAATGAAAATTGTGCTGCAATATATCAGCTACTTATAAGTAGTATAGATAATGACAAGGAGAAACTGTGGCAGTATCAATTCACTGCAGTCGGTCTCTTTCAAAAACTGTGTATTTGTTTTATTGCTTTTAGGTCGACTGATTTTCTATCATATATCCTTGGATCATGTTTTAACCAGGTAGAAAAATAAAGTGAGAGGATGTATCCGTACGTCTGTATTTTTTGCATAGTCTGGAAAGCATCTGCAGAAATATCATCAAGAGACCGGCACTGGAGTAACTCTTAAAGCTGAGAACTCACCTGGAGAAAAACGTTATCGCTTACAACATCCTATCGAATCTATCAAGTAAAATGATTTCGTGTACCAGACTGTGGTTGTGACTGTGGGGTCAAATACACTGGTCAAACTCATCAAACATTGTCAACTAGCTTAGCCGAACACATAAATTTAGATGAATATAGAATGATATACCCTAATAAAATAGGAAATCTTGAAAATATCTGAGCAATAGCCAAATATGCTGTCACGCATACTCAATAGATGGGATGAGAAAGAGTGTTGATTTCGAAGAATAACTTCGGTGAGTGGTGAGAGACAAAGCGAGAGAGAGAGACTGATAAATGAAGCGACACAAATCACGATGTGGTGGAAAATTTCACTATCGATTATATCAAAGAATGAAAAACAACTAAAGAATGAAAACCAGGTCAGAAAGTCTGGCGGTTACCTTAATGTGAATGTGATCAATAAATCCTGCTTGAAACATCATGAGTTATGTCTAAAGTGAACTGCTTTCACATTAGTACATAAAAGAAGCACATCTACTGTAGATATATACCTATCATAGTACTTTGAGTTAGATTGCAAACAACAGAATACCATTTCATTCTACGGAGTGTCTTTAGAAAGCTGAGGCTGAAAAGTGAAGCTAATTTCAGTTGTATCAATACATGTAACCGTATTGTGAGGTTGTATTCATTCCTGTTTTCTACATATTGTACACAGAAATTTGTTGTTGAGCAGATAATTTCTTATTGTATTTCACAGAAACAATAGCTTTAATCAAAGATTGACTTGTTCAGGGGAATCAGTAAACCTTTATCTGAATTCCATTAGTTATACGGCGCTTCTCAAGTAAATGCTGTACCAATAACATATTTTTTGCTTGACTCTAACGCTACCATGAGTGGTACTTCAAACATATTATTCCACCTTAAATATTCAGCGTTTATTGATGTAGATAAATAAGAACGACAACCATACGACAAGTGATCAGTCACGTCTACGAATAAACAACCTGACCTCTTTCGTACATATTTAAGTATTTAGCTCAATGAAACTTCTACCATATATACTTTGATCTGGGATGTTACAGTGAGACATTTAAATTTTCAAAAGACTTCATTTCACTTTCTTATCACGTAGGATAAGTGTAACACTTGCGAGTGTTGAACGCTGACTAGATGAATGCCACATACACAACGAATTTCTATGGAGGTGGACTATCATCACAATCGTAATTTAGTGCTTAGCAATGAGTCAGAAAATTTTGTGACTGAGTATGAGAATATAAATGGTTGGTTGTTCACCCACCTTCTTTATCTGATCAACCTCTTTATTTGGTTCCTATGTGAATGTAAAATCTTGAAAATCTGCACTCAATTTCGACAAAGTGGTACTCATTTCCTCATTGAATATCAAGTTAACTTGATACCATTGTCTGTTGATGCACACAGCACTGGTTGATGGATAAGAAGTTAGCACTGATTTGATGTGAGGTGATTTTAGAAGGTGAAGCTAGCTGAATTCCAACCTCCCACTTCCACGATATAGGTCTAAGCTGTAGGCGACTGAGTTCCAATTTTTACAGTGCCAGGTAAATCTCCCACTGAGATTCACTCAGCACAGTTATAAAGACAGTGGATATGTGACAACATCATCATCTCACTGGCTGCTCAGAAGAATTCCTGTTGTCTCAGTCGAAATTCAGTGTTCTAAACCTCAATAGATTCAACAAGTCTATCAATGTATTGGTTGGTACAAAAATCTCTAGCCTTATTGAAGACAATCAAAGTGGAAGGCTTCTGAAACATCATTTTGAACCACTAACGAAACACGCTACAAGTAAATTATGGGGTCATATCTTTGTTCTGTTAAGTGGTTTACAGTAAGACACTGAATTGAATTGAGTAGATGATATTCACCCTATACTGCTGTATTAGGCTTCCTCTTAACTAACTAATTCCAGTAAATTCAACTACTACATTACACAAATGTTGGGCATATTCGAACTGTGACGTCTGTGGGTATTTCATATTTCTCAATTGACAATGTTCGCTTTCAGTGGCCTACTTTATTCTAAAAAATCGCAGTGCCATCATTTCATCACATCTTTTTGAAAGTAGTTGGAAGCTTGACCGAGATCGACATTCTCTAGACTCATAAAATGAATGAATGATAAGGCGAAATGAAGTAGTCAAACCATTTTCATCTCCTGCACAATATTCAATGTGAAAACAAGTCACTCAATAGATCCATATTAACAATAAATAGAAATCTGAAACCGACTTTATCAACTGGTAGGGATTGCTTAGTTTAGAGATCTAATTTGATTGCACCACACTGTTTTGTTTATAAATGGTCGCAGTTGGCAAAAATATAGGGAATAAACGACACATTGCTAATGATAAAGTGGTCTTCTCAACTTCATACATGGATGATGTGTAGTTGGCACACATCTGTCATTGTTTATGTACTGTCTTCTTCTTCTTCTTCTTGAAATGTATGTTCAATAAGTACCCTTCAAATGGATTCCTACACATGAATAGAAAGGTAGGTTTTTAATTTTTTTTTATTATGAGTCCCTTGGGTTCCTAGTGGAACATAGGGCTTCAGTAGCACGTCTCCATCCCACTCTGTTCTCTACAATCTTTTGAATCTGGTTCCACGACAGCCCACAACCTCTCATTTCCTCCTCGCACGATATCCTCCATCTCACCCTCGGATGCCCAACTCGTCGCTTCCCATGGGGATTCCACTCGAGTAACTGGCCTGAAGCATGATGTCCCCACTCGGCCTTCTCAGTGTTTGCCCAATCCATCTCCACTTCCTCCTGCATATTTGTTGCGTGACAGTTTCTTGCTTCGTTGGTTCGTTCCCAGAGCTCCTTGTTGCTTATTCTGTCTGGCAATCCATCTGATCTTCAGTAGCGAGCCAGCGTAAGCAGTTGTTGATGAATGTCTGTAGTTTATTGGAAATGCCTTTCGTGACGTGCCAAGTCTCTGAACCATCACACAGAAGCACTGACTTGACTGGGTTGGTGTTGAAAATCCGTATCTTGTTCCGCATGCTGAGTGCAGAACATCTCTACACTGGTTTCAGGCTTATGAACGCCTGTCTTGCTTTTCCGATTCTGACTTTGACATCCTCGTCTGTGCCGCCTGTAGTTGAAATAGTGCTGCCTAGGTAGGTGTAGGTGAAGAAGGATACTTCCTTTAAGTTTCTCCGTTGATGGTGATTGGAGTTTGTTGTTGTTGGTGGTGCGGTATCTTCATCACCTCTGTCTTCTTTATATTCACTTGAAGCCCCGTCTTCGCTGCCTCTTCTGTCAACCTCGCCTGGTTAACTAGTTCACTAGTTACTAGCCGGTCCTAAGCCCGGGTAAAGAGGGAAGGTTAGGCATACGGCTAGCAACCCAACCCCGTAAAACGAATCCAACCTCTAAAGAAACTTCAAAGCACAAACAAAATATAAAAAATGAAACAAGATAGGTAGGTATTTATTATTTATCCATTCGTATGCCACAAAATAACTTCATTCTGACTAGGAACGCATTTCAAAGTCTACATTTATGTCTATTCACGAAGAAAACACACTTCATATTTTAGAAATATTATACTATTCAATTATAATCCAACAAGAAAGATACAAATGAGTCCGACTAAAGATTGAACTTTGATCGTCTTTATGAACTGAAGTTGAATGAAGTGTGCATCGGTTTGATACTTCTGTGTGTCTAGCTGATATACTCTGAAAACAGGGTAAGAATTTATCATATAAAACATACGAAATACTTATCAACTTGAAATATTTGTAATCAACTCTGTTGATTAGTGAGCTTTCACGTGAGTCAATACTATTCTCGTCATGCATAACATAGATTTGATTCAACCTGTAAGTATATGCCTTTATTGAATGTTGATATCCATCTCGAAATATTAATAACCAACCAGTGTGAACTACAATGACTTGAAACCTGTATGAAAACTGTTTAACAGGCAGATTGTGTCTGATGTCTGAACTTTCGTAGTTCAGCTTAACGACTCAGTGACTCATACATAAAAGTGGAAATTCTCACATTTTATTCCTATACTTCACATACCAGTCTGAGTTATGTTACTATTCGACAATATTGGTTGTCATCGGTATGCCCGAATGTGAAAACTATTCATTAGAATTTATACTCACTCCAAAAATGATGAAATATATTTCCTTCCCTAACCAATATTCCACTGACATCATATTCAAGATTCTCTGAAACTGTTAGTGAACTCAATGACTACACACTGCTCAAGTTATTACAAAGATTCATTCACACTTGCTTAGTCGGAAATAGATTTCATTTATGCGGAGATGGATTGGGCATGCACTGAGAAGACCATTGGGGTACACCACGCGAGACGCCAGGCACTCGAGTGGAACCTTGATGGGAAATGATGAGTTGGGCGTCCGAGGCGAGGGTGACATGGAGGGGGATCGTGTGAGGAAGAAATGAAAGGTTGTGGGCAATCGCTGAGCCAGGTTGAAAAGACTGCAGAGATGTGCAGAGTGGAATGGAGACGTCCTACTCAAGGTGTATGTTCCACTAGGAACTCAAGGGACAAATAATAATAATATCATAAATAATCTGTGGACTGCACAATAATGACCAGCATACTTTCCACTGAAATTCGTTTTACACACCTCATTTTATTCGGTTTAATTTGGTCATGGAAAATGTGAGTTAAAGCATGCAGCAGTAACGCATTCATAATGCATATCCTCATAAGGAAGTTCTATTCACAACTACGTTCAATTCTCAAGTGGATTCACTCAACACACCTGGGGTCTTTTACTGAAACAATCAACAGAAAGCATTTTCAGACTTATCTAGTGGTTAAAATCTACCATTTATCCAATGATTTCTTGATTCAGAATGTAACAATTTCTTCCTATCATATACAGCTAAATAAACAATAAATCTTTGAAGAATGCCAAGAGACAGTAGTGTTCAGACAGATTCATCATTGAATCAAAGCACATCTGGTGTGAACTTAATCAAAGTAAGTATGAGATAAAGTGATGTATTGTTGAATATCTCCCTCCACCAGCTTTTCATAATTGTCAGTCTACCCATTGTGGAAATGATCATTACAATCATACTGATGAACGTGTAGTGAGTTCCTATAAAACACAACATAAAATCAATTGAACAGTTCAGATTTATGTCAGAAACTCAAAGAGAATAAGTATATATCATTTATTTTAATGTAAGTATTTCATATTTATCCATTAAAGATGAACACTTGTAATGACTAATAGTTGCATGGTAATATATTCACTCACATTATTCTACGACTATTGTAACTCCTTTTCCTTGTTTCGTTCAACTCACTTATCTGTTCATATTGCCCATGTTGTATAGATGTTGATTAGTTTCTGTAATGTTGAACAACACACTCTAAATAACCATTGACGATGTGAAGGTAAGGTTGACGAGAGTTTCGAAAGGAAACACTGGAAATCCATTAAGAGACTTCTACAGGAATCATTATTTCGATGTGATCAAAGGCTTCCGAAATGGATATTTGACTCAATGCAAACTGTGCTGAATCCGTAACCACAGAAATGTCAATTAACAGTCACTACTAATCTCACCTTGCTTTTTCTCTTATCGGAATACGAAACGTGAAACTAATAAAAATTCACTTTGTCTTTTTTTCCTTTCTATTCGAGTGCTTGGTCTGCAGCCTCATGTTTGCTGTTTGGATTGATGCGTGGCCTACGAGCAAGGTTTCCTATTAATTATGTTTTTCTACTTCTCAATGTAAGTCAACCTAAATAATGTGATTACCCTAAACATACTCATGCACTTGTTTTAGAATAAACTAGATTGCTCATAGTCTTCTATACCATAAGCTGACAATTTCTGTGTTGATTATCTACATTTCTTAAGATGATATGACAAGATTTACTGCATTTCTTGTCATCACATTCATTCTGTTTATACGTTGTTCATTTGAAATTGTTTCTGACAGTCTGTTTCCGTAGTGCATTTATCTCTATCAAACAGACTGTCATTACTTTGAAAGATACTTATCCATCATTGAAGAGTACACCGGCTATTTCAATATTTGATTGGATCGTTGAGAATATCATCAGTGAAGTATATTGTAAAATCGAACGTTTCAAGTGATAATTTGTGCAGTAAATCACTTCCTATTTGTTTGTATTTTGAAGCCAACCACTTTCTTCTCTACTAATACAAAATGAGTCACGAGGAGAATATATATACATAGTAATTGTTTGATGACAACAGCGATTGTGTGTCGGTTGAGAGGAGCAACAGTCTTATGCCTTAAGTTTTATTTAGAAACGCATTCAAGTTGACCTTATGCAATGCTATTATAAAGGTTTCTAACTTGGTGTTTCCATCCAAACAGGATAACGATAGCCGAAAATGTAGGTTGGTCGGACATCCTCAGCTTGATGATGCCAATTGACGAAACTGTATGCAATGACACGTTGTAAGCTGAAACGTCTGAAGCAAGATTCCATCAGAACGGTATGAAGGAGTACTCTCACCAATATACGGCGATCTAGATTTCGATATGATTTTCCAAATCCCATCAGTCTCCCTTCCACTATCCAGCAATGTAAAAGCCCACGTCAACAAACCTTTTGACAGATTCTACTGATTCACCACCAAGGGTCAGTACAGGTATGTGCTGCTGCCAAATTATAAGGAAACTGATTGAAAGCAACTCAGGCAGTTTGCATAATGCCTCTCTGTGAAACAAATCAATCACATACACCAGGTTGAAAAGCTTTCACCTCGTTAAAGGTTTCCAAGAACACTAAACACTTTTTCACAGCTGTCTCATCATCAATGGCAAACGGAGAGAGGAGTCAGAAATCTAAGAGAGATCAAAAACCCAGCTACTGAGAACGATGATGAAAATGGATTGTGTATCGTAACCCCTTTTTATGTGTCAAATTATGAGACTTTCAAAATGTTAATAAACCTTACTGAACTGCCACCCGTAATCGCACACTTTCTTACAGTCAGTTTCGCCAACTAGCCCTACTCAACCAGTTCAAATCAGCCTTCACATGGAAAAAAGAAAGATCTTTAGTTTGTAGTGTGCATGACAGCTTACCAAACTTATGGAGAATAGTAAATGCATGATTTGTGCAGTTTTAACCTACACACGGAGTTGTACACAGTCTGCTGGGAATGAAACAGGCAAATGTGACTGTATAACTGGCCGTAGAATGGTAACCCGATGATTATCCCAAAACTTTCATGTAGTTTTTAAGGACACGAACAATGGCGACTTATTTCGAGAGAGTCATCATACCTTCAGTTTTCCACACAAACAATGTAGTCAACACTGTGAAAACAGTGTCATTCTCATACTTGGAAATAGTCAGTTATCTGAGCAAGGTGTTCTTCATAGGCTTCCAGTTCATTGGCTGGATAGGTGTTTACAAATTACTGTGCTACATGTTGGTTCATATCTCACCACTTTATCTAATAGGAGTTCTGATAACAGTTTTACTTCCTTGTATCTCTACCACTGTGGTCCGTGAATCCGGAAGTCGACATTTCCATAATATCATGTACTTCACACAGAAAGTTAACATGAAGGAACTACAACTTATAAATTTAGGTTACTTATAAACCTACATTAACTTCGTAATTTGATCATGCTTGCTTCATTAAATTCATGCAGACATGAATATGCTTTAGATGTAATCAGTATACAGTTGTTAGACGCTTTGTCAACTTCGAGTTTAAGAAGCAACATGCTCAATATTCAGCAACTAGACATTCATGTGTTCATCTTGGTACATTACTTACTGATTTCCTCAGTAATCTAATCTTTCCTACATGGCGTAAGTAAATAACATAACATACCATAACAGTTAGGGTATACAATTCTGCCTACCACATTACTGACTATCTACTCAAATATTCAGTTTCTCACTTCTATAAATACACATCGAAGTATTTAGTGAAGTGACAGTTGTAAGAAAAGAAAAGATAAACTTTTCAGTCTGACTAACATATATTTTAACTCCAATTGGTAATCTAATCATTTTTACTTCAAACACTAGACTCTACTCATGTGTTATGCATTCATACCACCAGTGTTGGTTATTCGGTTGGAATACATTCTAACATCCTTCCTTATTGCTACAGTATTCATACTTATCATGATAATCATTGGATTGAACATTCAAATCAAATTTTTTCGAGTTTGGTTATTCGTCGTGATTTGCAGTTGGTTTGGAGTCTTCTTTCTTATATGCATTTGTCTTTATTTTTTCGAATTATGCCATGTAAGTCAAAACTCCCTGATTTCTGTTCACTTTCATTTTCCCCATTTAAAACTGTGAACATGAAAATTTAGGATTCTTTGTATACCCTGATGGTTTGGTATTGGAACCACATTGAAATGAATGCCAGTCTACTTTATGTCGAAATATCCATTGCTAGTCGAAGTCTACTGTGTATATTATGAGACCCCACTTAGAAGATTCATCATTGTTGTGGTTAAACTCAGGAGACTGCTAACTGATTGCCAGAATTCGTCACCAATCATGAAATGAGTGATTCTGAAACTTCACTCATAACTAACTGCAACTGGACACATTTCTTATACTACTAGTTATAACATTAGTCGAATTATTTGAGATTTGAAGAGAATGTTCGGACTGATATCAGTTTTGGAAGGACGGGTGGAGTATGCAACAAGTCATTTCCCATGCTACGATTGAGATTATAGTGAAGGCATTTCGAAGACAAAATGGGCACGCAGACATCATTTGATGAGATATAAGAACAGTTGTGATAGAAGTATGCTGATTGACTCAGTTCATATACGATATAGATGGTAGGGTATGGCTGATACTGGTGTAAACATATTACACAATCATGCACGAGTAGACATCATTTACATTTACAGAGAAGCCACACAACCACCATAGGATTCCATAGAAGCATGTATCATTCTCCATTTGATTATGCTGGAAATAAGGAGAGTATTGTAGATCTGAATGAGGATGATGGTAGTTCGGGGTCCTCTAAACTTTGATATTTTGTCATGGACATTTCGTCGTCTGGCTTGATAACATTCTCAAAGTTAGTTTCATACAGAAGTGAGATGTGTTCGAATGTTACATAACTGTTTAGGAAGTGTTTTTACTGGGCTTGAATGTTATCTAGTTGTGAGTTGATAGAGAGAGAAATTTTTGTCACACGCTCTACTCTTTGAACTTAAATTTCATTCAGTCACGCTGGTAAGAATGTGCTGTTTGTCACAGCAACACCATGTTTCATCAGTGATTTGTTTGTTCAGTCACTCCTGATTGGTAGATTGCTGACTTTCTTCTTAAGTAGGTTACAGACTGGATCCATCTCCATTTAATTTTCGACTGACTATCGTTCGAATATCGTGCTTGTGGAAATACTCTCATCGCATCCAAACCTACTCTTCTAGGTCTTCTTCATTCTCATAGACGAATATTTCAGCGCGACTGCCTGAGTGCACTGAACACAAGGAGATTTTGATCTGTCGACTCTTCGGTATGTGGTGTTCATGAATCCTTTAAGCATTCGGACGGCAAGAATGCTCAATTTAGTCTTCTGAGCAAACATTTTAATTTCTTCCATTTAACAACAGTTCCCTTGGGTTGCATTGAATGCTCCGCTAAGTTTTCTACTACCGGTAGTAGTAAATTAAAACAAGAGCACAAAAATCGAAAATGAATATTTTATCATTGAAAGAAGGTAGGCAATTTCAAAGAGTATAAGATGTGAAACTCATGGGAAGAAATTTCACAAAGAGCATATTGATCATATTGTGCACCAAGATACACAAAGTAGATTCACGTTTTTCATCTGAAAACATAGATCACATTTTCCAGTGTTCATATCTGAGCCCTCAGTGATGCATGAGAGGCATGAGAGTTAACCTACTTCCCATGATATTTACTTATTCGATGTGCCTTCTGCTGTTCATAATTTCTCAATAAACCTTTGCTTCCAATATCACCATGTCCATCGAAAATTTCGTCTTGTCGAGATAAATCATACTTCTTTGAATCGCCCACCATGACGAATACTCCATCAAATATGTCGATGACTAACATTTTGGAAGGATCTGAGGAGAAGATAGAATACTTAGCACAAATTACAGTTAAATTTCACTCTAATTCATATCATCAGAAGATGGTCATAGTTCATATTAATACCATGTCAACACGACCGAAGTGGGTCGATAAGCAATCTGAATGCAGAACAAAATCCGTCAGTGTGATGCGCTTACACTAATGAAACACAACTAACTCCATGATATGTTGTCTCCACAGTCCTCTGTTTATGAATAATACCAAGAGAAATGGATAGTGAGTGAAATGTGTGGAATGTGAATGAATGAATTTCCTATGGCACGTTGGTTTGATTTAGTCACTTATCAAATCAAAGGTAATCGAGTAGAAAGCGAGCACAAAACGCTACGTTTAAAGTAACCAATTAAGGTAACAGCAACAGAATACTATCACGGCAACTAATTAACTAATTCGGCAATGCAACTGTAGTTAAATCATCACATCAGGATGCTAAATGTCTGCACCAATTTCGCCAATTTATTTTCATACCTCATGTTCACCAACAATAATGGTTCACAGTGTGATATTATGTTTCTGTTTTCAGATACTCTGTCCTCTCCTGATTGTTGGCTACCTCCCATTCATTGTACCAGTAAGTGTGTCAGATGTTGATTTTCTTGTGTGATAATAGTATGCACCCTCGGAGGTGAGGGTGATTAGTGGAGTTGAGTAGCACTTGTTGACTATTCACTGACAGTTTCTTAGTAGGAACGGATTAACTTACGCATTCCAAGGACTGTTCAGTTATCTATGCTATGCTAATTCATTGGTACCTGCATAACCGTCTACTTGTATATCTGGATAATATTATTGAAACTCCACTGTTAATATTCGGTTTGAATGATTGTGGAACTTCTACTTCATAGTCAGTGACCTCTGTCAAAATGCATAAGTACAAACTGGAATATTCAAATATAGGCATCGTTTGGCTCTAAGATTCATGGCATTAGTCAATCACAGTGTTATTCTATGCTTTTAACGTGTCATCACTGACAAGCAAATTATACATTTGACTGATTTGCTTCATTCTATCCAACCACTGCAGATTGATTTTGTTATTGGTGACCATTTGTGGACATATTCTACTCGATTCCACAATGAGAATATCATAAATGAACAACTTCCTAAATTACTAACAATGATGTGATCGAAAATTAAAGGTGTAGAGCAAACGTTATAACTTACCCTCAACATTATTAAGGATGTAGTATTATCTCATTATTATCAATGTAGAATTTAGGGGTGGTATAAAAGGACGTGATTCCGTGCTGAAACTACACTAATACAATACATACGTATACTCATCATCACACAAATGAGTGGAACAGAGTAACATTGCTAAATATTAATTTAGACAACAGTGAATACAGGTGGATACCACTGCCAAATATGTGGTGAATTCTACTCCTTTTGAAAGCAAAGATGAACATGTAAATGATGCTCCCGAGGAGGACGGAGGATGGTAAGCGAACTAATACAATTCACCAAATTTTCTCATTCTTCGAAGACTGGACACATTCTCCAGTCACCAGGTCATCAATGTAAACAGATTAACAAATTATTCAGTGAACTATATGTACGAAATAATCTGTGATGTAATAGTCTGATGGAAATTTTGAACTAGTCTTCATTACCAACACAACTTTTCCTTGATGAGTGTCTGACACACTTCAGAATCTTTATACAAAGAACAGAGATTAAGTTAATGTCAAGTGACCTTACTGGAATCAGATACATAAGTAACATTCTCGTAAATTCGACAAACGTCTTGTCTCTGTAGTAAGGTGAATTACTATCAAATGGTGTACAGAAATTTCTAAAACCAACAATTCATCTGAATGTTCAGCTTCGTTGATGCACAAAGATCCGTGCAGTTAGCAGGATGAATACCTGCTAGGGGAAAATCCCATGGTAGATGTTGACAAATGAGCCACATATAGCTGACAGTTTCCAAAAATCCTCCATGTAGTTTTACGGATGGGATCAAGAGATTTTGAATGGTACCTAATTCCCGTGTGTGTGTGACAGTGGTATGCCGTATCAAGCTATTTCATATATATGAACTGAAATCCTTTCAGAAATGTCAAAAATACTCGCAATAACTTTGAATAAGCGAGATTTGTCCTTCGATATGATGTACAAAATGTAAAGACAAGGTGGACTACTCAAACTGTGGAGTGAGACAACAACATGAGAATTCTGTACACATCGCAATAGTGTGTTACTAGACGTTTGTTTCTATAGTCAAACAATAAAAACTACTGTTACTCATTTGACTATAGGCCATATCATAAATCGGATCGACTTCAATTTCTCCACTAGTTACGATTATCAAGTGTCAGACTGAATCTGTAAGTGATAAATTTGTATGAAAACTTAGCCACTGTGTGCAACTGTGCTTTCTGTGAATTTAGTAGTACATGAGCTGTAGAGGCATACAGTAACGTCCTCCTAATATCTCGAATAACGTATCCGTTTTGATATATTGCAATGGATAGAATTTCGAGAATCATTTCCGGTTAGCAGGCAAAATATGTTGAGCAACTAAAGGAACTTAATTAAGACGGATTCGGCTTTACAGTGGGAAAATAGACAAGGGATTATGAAATTAAGTGATATTATACAATACAGGATGAATGTATGAAGAAAAGGAGGAAAATGAACAAAGTGTTGAGTAAATCAAATTGCAGTTATGTAATCCATGATGACAGAGTAGGAAAATAAACAGATGATTATGGAAATACATGTATAGTTACGTAGTACAGGGTGAGTTTATGACACCGGAGTACACCGATTGATGACAGGAAAAATGAGACGTGGTTTCAGTGAAGACTTCGTCGATAATAAAAGATTTTCTTCACTGAAACCACATATTGTCTTTACCTGAAATCTATGACAGTCAAGGCCTTATGATGACTATGGCATAGATGAAGATTGGATGTACCATTCTTAGAAATATGGAGCTGGTTTGAACTTCTGGATGGCTAGTGTTTCAGCAGTAGACAAATGCCTTGATCTTACTCCCTTCGAGTGGTTTGATCAAACCCTGTGGAGAATTTTGAATGAGATCTCAGAGGGAGCTGAGTAGCCTGAGTTCACGAGGTGTTCTGTTATTGAACTGATGAAACATTTCTGTTATCATGTTGCCAGACAGGTGGCGTAGTGTTCATGGGTACGTTTTACAAGAGGACAGACACATTTTTATTTATTTCAATTACTTAATTCATTTTCTCTAATGTATGGAAGGAAGTATACCCACATTCATTTGTCTGCATTTGTTACTCACTTAGATTCTCTTACGCATTGGTCAACTGCTGAGACCAGACTACACTGAGCGCATGTTCGATTCTCACTACATGTTGGCGTCACTCACAATATCAATAATATTCTTCTTCACTTTCTACTTAACTGTTGTGCAATTTTCTCATTGTAAACTATTCAAATGTAATGAAACTTCAGTTAACCAAACATGTGCACACTATTCAGAAAATGTATCCCTTTCTAATAAACTTTCCTTACCCAATCATTCTGCATAGTTCACTTGAATGTCTAGCCTATCTATTCAATTGTATAATTTCAGAATATAACCACTGAAGTTACTGTGATAAGCCATCCAACTTCATATGATTGACACTTAGCGGAAGGGAAATACAGAATGGTATGAAAGACGCTGTAACAGTATACCCCACAAGGTGGGATAAGTGGAAATGTTCGTTATCTTACACTCACGTCATGTCGATAAAGATCATAAGACGTTTTCTTCAGAGTAGACATTAAGTACCATTGTTCATGAGTGCAGCTGCAAAGAAGATCATGATTTATTTTTATTTTACACTACACCTTATTGATTAGAATGAGGTCAACTCTCTGATGGTAATATATCCTCCTAACTCTCAAGTATAAGCAACTACGAATCATGTTGAAACTATAGTCTTATACTTTTTACCTACTTGACGCTTTCAATGGGTACTTGATTCACAAGATTGATGGATATCACCAAACTGTGTTAGGAGACATATAGGAGTCAAAACTATTGAGTAGTAGGTTAATCAAAATCACAATCTTGAGCTTGTTGAGTGGTACTGAAGACACTTTTTCCTCGTAACTCACACGATTTGGAAAGAATTCACTCTGTTGTATTCGTGTAAGACTGTAATACAAGTAGGAGAATAAGAAGGATGAATGGAGTTCATAATTGTAACTTTTATCCATTTGCAATTCAGATAAATTTGGTAACTGGTGTCAAACCTTACAACGCTCTTTGCTTTCCATTGCAAACTGGTTGATTCATCTAAGGTAACCAATTTCATGTTTTATGATCCTCAGTGTTGACCGAACTGTATGTGATTAATTTCTCAGTGAGGTCACTAAGAAGGAAGACTCAACAACATGATCAACTTCGATCGATGTCAGTTGGATTGAAGCAGTTGTTGGGAATCCAAGGATGGATATGCTGTGCTTGTCAGCCTTTGTCAGCATGGAATATCTACTATTTCATGGGTGGTTTGCATTGAATCTCAGGAGATAAGTTAATTCCTTGACATTGTAGATATGTCATGATTATGATAACCAAGAAGAACAAATATATATCCAAGGTTTATCTGTCAACTGTCTGCCAGGAAATATCACCCACTAAAGGAATGTTCATTATGCGGAAATGTTAACACTGCATAAGCACTACGGCATGATTGTTGTTCAAACAAGACCTTCAAAATGTGAAGTAGTCGTGTATGCAGTGATTGTATCGCTGGGCAACTGCATTATAATCCATACGCCAGTGGCACAAGTGTGATTACTGAACTGGAAAGGTGATCAGAATATGAGCAGTTTTTGATCTGTAGAAACATTCAGACATCGATGAATGAGTGAGTCAGTAACTTCATCGATGACCTAAATATTTGTCAAGTGAATGCTGGTAGGTATTTTAAGTTTTGATGCCCATGAACTTCTTATGGATGCTCTCTGAGGGTATATGGATGACCAGCGGCGCAGTTAATGTATCGTCAAACTCCTCCGTAATTACTTTAAGACTGTATGATGATAAAGAAGGAATGAGGCTGAATGACGAAAGCATATCGTTTGTTTTGTAACGGACTGCTGATTTCATCTGGATATCCTCGTCCGATAATACATAATCAGCCTTCCATGGAGGTAGGAATGAATAATTTAACTGTGTTTCAAACACTTACAACATCATAGTCAACAGGGCTACACAGATTTTATAAGTTCTATGGTTGGAGATACATCTTTATCTCCCTTTCAGCCGACAGATATACAACTTGGTCAAAGTAATGAAACTTGCATAGTTTCATTTGGACAAATTTGTTCACAAATCTGGCTAGAGATGTAAACTTTGGAGACGAAGATTACAAGGTGTAACCCCAGTTTCAGAACGGATTAGTGAGCCATAAGTCCGAAGTGCCTACGACAAGAGTTAATTTGTGACTGCCACTATCTAGTACTTTAGGAACTTGTGAGGACGATGGACATTCTTCAGCAAAGTAGACTTTGGTCGATTATATGAGGTGACGTTGGCAAATATGTACTCACCCAATCGCAATTCCAATTAGTAAAGAGTGTTCAGTGCACACGACCGTCACCGCAGTTCATTCCTGTTACAGTAGTCAGTGACATGTGATCGGTAGTAGAAAAACAACAGCATTTTCTCAGACATCCAAAAGGAATCTGTGCATTTACCTGCTAGTGATGCGAGAACAGGTGACACGTTTCGCGAGAACCGTTGCGATTTCAGACAAAAACGAGAAAGCAGTAACTCAGGCAGTTATTCGACGGATAGTTTGAAACTTCGGAATGCAGAAATTTAATTGAAGGACCAGGCCTTGCATCTCAACGACTAAAGTTCCTATCTCGCTTAAAACAACTAGATACCAAGAGAACAGGAACGACGATTTGACACTATCCCACACAGAAATGGCTGGTTGGCAAGTGAAGTGACTGGCAAGGGGTTCTACCACTAGTCTTAATGTCAAATCAGGTATCTGTGCGGGGATCAACACAGAAACATTCGTTTCAGCTGAGGTACGACAAGAATCCTAGACGTCTATTGTAGAGGAAGAATTGAGAGTGACCAACACCACGTAATCTTAGATGACGAGGAAGTGAACGGAAGAAAATGTCAAATATTTCACAGAAAGCAAAAAGCACATTTGGTAAAATAAGATGAGAGTGTATTACCTTAGAGGAAGATTGCAACGGTCCGACAGTTTACAGGACAACACCATGCAAGATGACCCCAAACAGGAAGGTTTACTTATAGTCACGCTGAGATGTGATATGTTTTAAAATATCAAATGAGACAATGAAATACTCCTGCAAGTAATAGAGCAAATGAAGGTGGTGTCACAGACTACGAAGATGGAATTGGAAGCTTCACAGAAGCAGACAGATACGAGACAATCATCAATGCAACGTGCAAATCCTTCAATGCTATTGTGAGTTTAGTGAGAGCTATCTGCAAGTTGTATACACAGCAACGTGAAAAGTGATAAGGAACGGCAGGTGAACAATCACGCAAACATAATAATACACAATATTGATGGAAATACAAAGAACATGAACAGTACAGAATGAGATGAAGAACAAGCGCATGTTTGCAAATGGATACAGCAATGGAGGGTTCGCATCCTTCTTGTCATGAGACATATTTCCGAATAGACAGCATACGTGGCTTTCACACTGCTACTATGACACAGAATCAAGTTATTCTTCTCTATTTATCCTGAGATCAGGTCGTAAACAAGTTTATTTTAAATTCCTGTATTTTCCTTGACAAATCTACTCCTGACAAGCAGAGTTTTGATGAGTGTGTAAAGGTATGAAGATGATACCTATGTCACTGGTACTGACAACTCTGACTTTTGCTAAATGTATTACTTACCAGACCGATGTCAACCAGCAATTCAATGCTTGTTCACACTGGAGGTTTTATGCAGTGTGTCAGTTGTTTGGCGGTGATCGGCATGAAGACATGATTGATCTAGGTTTCCTGTAAGTTGACACTCCTTAGCAAAGCATTTCAACAAACTAGACGGAAGTGATGTTTCCTCTTATATTGAAACCTATGTCTCGCAGCGCTACAGTTTACGATCTTCACATTGAGCTATACGCGTCCGGAATGATTTCCTATTAGAGCGCAACAAGGGGTGATGTGGTTTCAAAATACAGAGCATACGTCAAGCCCCCAGGAACTCAAGTGACTGTTGTTTGCCGTTATGCTTTCTAAGTGAGAGACATCCAACACTTCAGTTATCATTAACCTTCAGGAACAAACAATATGAGTAAACGATATTGATTAGTAGTAAGCAAGTGCCAAAACTGAGCTAGCCGACTGAAATTATGGTTCGCTTCACAGCCTACATTGTTGCATTTCATAATCCTATTTTAGCAAAATAATCACTTATCATACAACATCTCAAATATATCATCCTTATGTTTAGATAGGTTGAACAAGTAGTTAAATTATAATCTACTGAAATGTTATTAAACTGGAGACGATATTCGATAGTGGTGTTAAGTAGTGTAACTTGTGGAGGAAACTAGACTTCTGTTGAACTACTCGTGACGATGTGATGAACCGATGTCGATGTCGGTCGTGACACTGAAACGTTCGCTAACACAGACCATAACTCCGAGAACAACTCACTATGAACATACAACTCCGTTAAGCACATATTCTCGATAGTGTGATAATGGAAGATGAATATCATAGTGAAATGCTGCTTTAATCTACTATTCACCTGGAAACCAAACAAACTGGTTGAAAAATTACTACTACAGTTCTGTGAAATACTTCACTTTCAGCTTATTCGATTTCGAAAATATTGAAAATCCTCTTCAAGTTCATTTGTTCAAGTGTGTGAGTGAGCATCCAACAATTCACTTGCCAGTTTGATATGATTCAAATCAGGAGAACTGAATGTGTGACATCATCACTTTGCTTAGTTTTGTTATAGACTAATGTCACTAGAATGAATCATCAGTTCTATTTCGAAAGGTACAACCAAACGGGGTTAGTGTTACAATTGGTCTCATTACGAAATTAGGATTTCCATTACTCAATGACAAAATGTCGGCGCTTTAAACCGACTGACAATACACATTCGACTCACACTATTCAAATCAGTAGACCAAGTTGACTAGAAATTCACTTGACAATTATTTCATTCTACAACAGCTCACAAAACTTCCCAAAAAATCGTCTCCTCCACAACTGATTAACAAATCTTCATCGGCATCTTACAACGATCCAATAAGATAAATATGATCATTCATATCTACGAATGACCAACCGGTCACTTCCTCCATCTCATCAAAGTATCATCACCGCATTGAAATTCATCAGATTGCTGCAAGCTATTTTGTGACGTTGTAGATGCAACTCTGGATTGAAGAATACTCGAATGACTATACAAATAACTACAAATAGACAAGGATTTTATACCCTATACTTCATATAATTTCATTCTCCAATCTGATGACTTCAGTTCTCAAATTGGCTTTCCGTTGAAATTCACAAATCCATTCCACCATTATGCTATTTACAAACATTTGAAATGTCTCCTCTTACGAGAAATACCATGACATGATTTGTGTGGGAATTAATTGCATACAAGATTGTACTACATTTCAACTAGAAGTACTGAGTAGAATCAGTAAGCTGGAACAAACAAGCAAATCTGCCTGCCCTAGTAAAATCTTCAAAGATACAAAGGACTTTTCTCAGATTTCCCATCAGTTCTCCAGCATAATTTATTCCACACAACAATTTTGCTCGCATTTTCAATGTGAAAAGTAATAAATGTATTGTCTCCGGTGTTTTCAAGTCATGCTGTGCTCATCTAACTGGCAGTTCAGAAACTGATGCGGCCTTGTTTTATCCACCACATGTTTGTCAGACAACCTTGCGAAGGAATATACACACCATCAGATAAGTGAAATCAGTAGTACGTATCTCGGTGTTGTATGCATACAAAACTAGTGGAGATGATAAATCAAGTTATGTGGATGGTGGTAGGAGTGTAAACAACTGTACGTTCATTCCTTATCACCTTCATCTGAAACAACTTGAATAACAATTGATTGGATGTTCAATTCTACACTCCACTTCGATATCTTAACAGAAGTACGCATATGTGTTTCATTCTTCCTTAGATTATGTAGCTGTAGTGTAATTGCCTGTTATCAGGACAAACATCATCCCACTTATCTACTTTGACAACGAGTTATTTCATCTTCGATACTATTGTGGACACTTACATTCCACTTTGGTAAATGTGCTTTCGTCTTTCTCAATTTCAAGTACTTTGAACTTGTTGACAATTTTTACCCACCTCTACAATGATCGTGTTATCATCTTGTTTACTCAATCATTCAACTGTGATAGATAAGTCAGCTGTTGAAAAACGAAGTTCAAAATTGTAATTAAATTTATTAGGATCCATTTGGAACCAGATTTGAAAACATCAGTTTACACCTCAATTACTATCATCGATATTCGTTCGTACTGAGGTTTAATTAGGCAGATAGGAATGAGCAAACAAATTGAAATGAGGCAATGTGTGAACGTTTAGCTTTATGCAAAACTAATTTGTGAGAGCGTTGACAAAGTATTTCTGTGATCAGTCGACTTCTGAGACGGAGTAAATGAAATAAATGAGAAGGAGTTTTGATCTTTCAATCTGATGCTAAACAGGATCAATGCATTTCTACTCATAACATGAATGAATGCATTCGTTCAACACCCTCCACTAAATTGCAACTATATGCAGTTCTTCCTTTACTGACCATGGTGTCTAGTGTAATCGGATAGTGAACTCCTCTAGAAATGACCAAATTGGAAGAACCTTGTCTTCGGATACTATGAATTACAGCCTCCATTCAGAAAACTCTCTCATTCATTCCAATTGAAGATATTTGAATAGATTACTTAACATATCCATAGCCATTTCAGACAAGTTAACCTTATGCTAAATGACATACAACTTATTTTCAAGCTATAAGATGAACAAAGATGAACAAAACATGTACTATGCTGTAAAATAGAATGAGGACAAGAGATGGTAATGATTTCAGCACTAGCGATTTCACACAGCCATCACATTCCAACAGAACTCCAGACTGCAGATCGTGTCACACAACATTGGTAGTGGTAAGATTGGACAAATGTCTAAATAATCGAGGTAGTCGTCTACTCAGAAATGCAGAAAACAGTCAGGAGGTGAAACATCTAACAGAAGCTTTCATTCTAAACATCTCTCGTCTGAAAAATTCACTCTGAAATACATAGGAATATGTAAGAGGAGTGAAAGTACTGGTGTGAGCAATGACTGCATCTCGACTAAGAACTGTATCATTTTGTAGAATTGACATAGGGAAGGCGCGTTCGAAACCTAATGTATGATTTTCAACGAGGATTGCAATACGGTGGCATTCGAAACCACAAACTCAATGACAAACAAACATTGTCAGCTAAACAAATATACTGACAAGATGAGAAGGAACAATTCGATTTACCGAAGGACTGGTAATGACTGTGGAGACAATTGTGAAACTCGGGTCAACCTCAAAGCGTCCATTCACTCAGTTCACATTTCAATCAGAAATCAATCAATTGTGCCCACTTTCATAATCTGAATCAAGCAAAGCCATCAATGAACATTAAGTTGTACATAAGGAAGTATGAAACTGCCATACTCTGGCCAACAAATCAAGTTGAATGTTCAAGTATACAACTGTCATCATATGTTCTACAAATTGAATCACATTAGATTAGCAATACACCATGATGAGGTATTCTCAGGTGATCAATCATCTGCTGTTATGGGAACCATATTTCCAGGAATTGAAATATCAATCCACTATATGAGAAGCTGACTAAAATCCAATTGAACATTGTCACTAAAATGTAGTCATTAGTATCGAAGATCAGTCTTCTTCCTCCTGCAAGCATCTGACTCTCGATTAGACTAATCTGTAAATAAGTTGAAAGAGAATCGACTGAGTTCAGTCAGTGTATGTGATATATATGAGAAGTGAATGAAATGATGATTAGAGAGACGGTCATGCAGTATAAATTTATCTGGAGTATAACAAGGTGTGCCGCACAGTGAAACTGTGTTATTCGTCTGAATTATGTTTCAGACAATATTCTTTGTCCACATCAACGACAAGAAATCTCCCGATCTATGAGACATACTTGTTGATCAGATTCTATCACTGTTTTTGTAATCTAGGTAGTAAGATTTTCCATGTTTCTCACACAGTTACACTAGTTCAGTATTTCCTGTTGTATATATTTGGTAATGATTCGTTAATGAAGGAACCGATTGTGCCAGATTTCGTGTTTGTTCTTAGTGGAAGACAGGGCGTATGTGCAACCCCGAAAGAACTGATGCTGCACGAGGGATCCAAAACAATGGCACCCAAATCTACAATCAGAGACGTTGACACTGATCCATTCGTGCCAAAATTGACCACCTATAGCAATGGATTGCATATAAAGACTTATCACTGTGACAAACGTGACCAACTACATGTTGTCTAGTCTCACCTGAATGATGACTGAAGTTAACAGACAATTTGACAATATGCCCACCAGCTTAGCCATCTCCTCTTTTACACATCTGGACCAGGTATGAGAATTCTCAGTTCGCTGCATCCTATTATATGGTTGTGTTGAGACTCAGGCATAACCAAAACCGAACTATCCACGAGATCATTAATTTGAAGAGGAAACAATAATATTGATTGGGCGTGGCTGTGGGAGGTGGATAGAGAGATGATAACTAATCCTTGTGTGGTGAATCTATGCCAATTTACACAACAGAATTGACATGTCAGTTGTTTGAGACATGTAGAGAGTCTCACTACGTATCATGGAAAGAAGGGTAGTGAATAAGATTTAATTAGACAGCTGATATAACAACTCAGCATTCATAAAGCGCCTCCAATCAGGGATAGTTTATCAACTTGATTGAACGCATTGAGGGTTGAAGAAAGCGTATTTCACTTCATAAGCAACTACTGGCATTCAATTTGTGTTAAACTGCTCCATCGATTCACTGATCGAAGCGTTGACTCCAGCTAGTGAAAATGGCATTTAGAAATGAGATATCCACCTCATGTGTCTAAATGATTGGCATTTGTTTCGATGCCTACTGAACATGATGATTGACTTGTACATTTATTCCTCTCCACCAACACACTGTTCAGTATGGACTGACATCAGCTGGAGGAACATGGGTAACATGGGAGCACTGGACATCTGTTTCATCCCAGAATGGTACTCCTCAGTGGTGACACGATTCGAGAGGTGATTATTGAATTTCGAGTGAGAAGCCGTGACTCGTGGGTCAAACATGGTGAACCTACGAATCAATACTCATCGATGACATCGAGTGATGATCACGCTATGTAGGAAGTATGGACGATTGGATTCGGACCAGTTAGCTGAGTGTTGGCATGCTGACTAGAGGAGTTGAATATTGTGAGTTGGATCCCCGGATGGCGAAATCATGGATGCGCACTGCTCAGGAGTCAAATATGAACACGAAACACCTCTCCAACACTACCACGATTCCAATGTTCCTCCAAGTGATTTCACTCCATGATGAAGACCATCTTGAAAGAAATGTTGAATAATAAACACACGTCAATTTCTAACCTCTAACAAATATACACTTACCGGAATAGCAACCAAAAGAATGCAAACGCCAAGCACATGCTGACCAGTCTGAAAGTAACGATAAAAGTGTTCATACTTATCACAATCTTTACTTCTTGAATTAGTATCTCACTAATTTATCACATGTTAGACTGTGAAAGGAGTTATTATTACTATTACTATTATTATTATTATTATTATTATCTTTACTATTCTATCTGATTATAAATTATAATGATTCTTGTATAAACTATTATCACTATTGACTTAATAATGAATTGGTTATAGTTGAGTACTATACATCAATTGAGAATACACATTCTCTTCTAATTTTCCTTTCCGGTTTAAAAAAAGAGTCAAAATCTGTACTAATTATTTTTATATAAACAAGAAATGAATACCAAGGAGTTCATGAAACTCAAAATTTTAAGACAAAGTTTAATTGGAGAATACTTTACACAGGTTTGTACACTACTGTCTACTTAATGACTTCAAGTGAATAGATTGATAGGTAAGTAGTCAGCAGATTGTTTGAAACAAGTAAATGTCGACAATATGCTTCACACAATTTGTTTGTGTAAAAACAAACAGTCAGAAATATATAATTTGTTTACCGGGTGTTACAAAGAGAGACAGAGAGAGAGAGATAGACAGAGAGAGAGAAGTATGAATATTTCACAGTTTGTTGTTGAGTTTTGAGATAGTTTATCTGTCTAGAATTTATTGACTACACTTTGTACAACAGTGATAAATTATGATCACAATTGATTCAGTATCATAATGAAACATATTAGATATAACCTATGATATAATTATATGTAAATACTGATTGGTTAAGTGTATTGGCCAATTGTCAGTGTATTTCAGTTGATCAAATATAAATACTATTCGACTAACTTTTTCCATTCCTGACAAGTTTTCATTCTTATATATTATCAGTTTCAGATGACAGGTAAACTGTAAACATTTACTTTTACATTTTAAAACTAATTACAAACGAGTAAATGATAATATAATACCATAACTGTTATTCCTTTTGTTTTCAAAAGGAAAATGAAATATCTATCTTTTCACTAGTTGAACATTTGAAGAGACTTTGGATACATAAGTCTCGGAGAGAAAAGTTTGAGTTATTGGATTTTATGATGTTATGGCAAGTCAATACTGGCCACTAACAATAACATGATCCCTCAAGTATCACATTTACATAATTCATACCATTACTGAGTAATAGTACTGATATATTATTATTATTACTTGTCCCTTGGGTTCCTAGCGGAACATACACCTTCAGTAGTAAGTCTCCATTCCACTTTGCAGTTCTCTGCAATCTTTTCAATCTGGCTCCACAACTGCCTACAAGCTCTCATTTCTTTCTCGCATGATCTCCTACACGTCACCCTCACCTCGGACGCAAAACTCGTCGTTTCCTATCTAGGTTCCACTCAACACCCTAGGCTATCGCGTGATGTCACGAGTGATCATCTCAGTGCATGCCCAATACATCTCTACTTCCTTCCAGTGCATGTTTGTTCAGAGATGGGTTCTTCCTACGTTGGTTTGTTGCCAGTCACCCAGAGTTTCTCGTTGTTTATTTACACTATTCTGGCCATCTGATCTTCAATAACCAGCCAGTGTAGGCAGTTGTTGATGAATATCTGTAGTTTGTTGGAAATGCATTTCGTAACGCAACAAGTCTCTGAGCCATACAGAAGAACTGAATTGACCAGGTTGGTGTTGAAAAATCTGGAGATTTTTCCTGCTTTATGCTGAGTGCAGGAGATCTCCACACTTGTTTCAGCATAATGAACTCCTGTCTTGCTGTCATTCCGATTCTGGCTGACTTTGACATCCTCATTTGTGTCACCTGTAGTTGAAACGATGCTGCCTGTACAGGTAGATAAGTGGAGGAGGATACTTCCTTCAAGTTTCTCCCGTTCATTCTGAGTGGAGCTTGTTGTTGTTGTCGGTGATGGTGGTGGTGGTGTTGGTTGTGTATCGTCATCACCTCTGTCTTCTCTACATTCATTTGAAGTAATGTCTTCGCTTTACTGCCTCTTCTGACAACTTGTTAGCTTTCGCCTGTAGATCATCAAGTTTGTGCCACATCAAACACAAGTCATAGTCGAAATCCGAATATTTTTACTGATATAGGGAGGTGAAATGTGAGTTACATAGCAACTAGAGGCATAAATTTAAACACATTAGCACTGAAACACAAATTCCTGAGTGTGTTTAAAGGGTATATACCCTTGAACATTGAAACTTGTGAATTTCTCTTAAACTGTAAACAGAAGAAGGGGAAAGAGTGACTAGAAGTCAAGTAGCAGCTGACGTTTTGATATGTGAGAAGTTCTCATAGTATGAGGAGGTTGGTGAGAATGCTTGACAGATTAGCTTTCTATTTGAGATGGATTATGACGGCGATAAATCAGTTTAAAATTACTATATGTAAGTGGAATTGACTACTAAAATGTGTTGTAGTTATTTAAACAATGTACTATTTCTTATGCATACCTTTTAAAACGTTTATTAAGTATAAATGCCTTTCATTCTGAGGTAGTACCAGTTAACTATATAACTATTTAAAGGTGAAAAACACCTACATTTGAATACCTCAGTAGCAAGCATCTCTAGTCACATACTAGACTGAGTTTCTTTATGTTTTGGTAACACAAAGGGCATGTTACTAAACTATCGATGTATGAAGTGATAACATTTGACCTACATTTACCTTGGATAATCCACGAATGTCAGAAATGATAGTCAGTCACAGTAAAGCTTATTAATACCGAATAAAATGATACTTTGTAAATAATGTACTTAATTCAATATCTCTCTTATGTTTTATGTTGAAAGTCTCAAGAAAAGTCAGTTTTGCAATACTTAATCATCACAATGAATCTAAAGTTGTCTTGGATACAATTAGTATGATGGATAGAAGACGTGTTCACTTTATTGTAAAGGTAATTGTGATCAGTAATGAATCAACTTTATACTTAGGTATTTATTGTTAATATCCTTCAGATATTTTTCTCAATATTCTTAACTGTGTTAATGGAAATATTGTAAGTTACTCAATACTCTTACATTTGTTTATCATATTTGTCTTCCAGAAATCCTTTAAATAATTTTCAGCAAAACCATATTTGGTTTGTTCCTGTTTTAATGTAAGTGAAATATACTTTGAAATTTGACTAGAAAAGTATTGATAAAAATATTTGTTCATTTCAGTAGTTTGTTCAGCATGAAAAAAAATATATGAAATATTCATTTATGTGTGATCCTTTTATCCAACATATTCTCAACAAAATCATCATGTAATTACGTTTTAAAGGCGTTCGTTGCTCGCAAAAACGGAAATGCATTACATCTCAAGATCAAAATTAGACCTGATAGACTTGAATAATTTTAGGGTATTGCGTAAATCGATTACAAATGAAATATCTATTGTAAAATCAGAATGAACTAGAAAAATAACTTCCTGATGTTTCGCAATTTTATGGAAATCGTTTCTTCAGTGTATTCAAGACAACCACAAAGCTCATCACGAATGAAGATGGTAGGCTAACGGAAGTAAAGCAAATTTACCAGAAAATGCCTTTCTCGTGCATCATAAACTACAAAGTCATCGACACAAATCAACAATCACATCGTCCTACCATACATAAAAAATATATCACAAATCACAACGAGATTGCTGACACCACTTGAAAATTGGTGTGGCCACTCATATACCAACACATTCCATCCGATCCCTATTTTGCAGACCAGAGGATACAACAAGCAAACAAGAGAAACCGAATATCATTTACAAAATCAACTGCAATAACTGTAGTCAGCACCACATTGGACAAAGTGACCACCCTCCTCACCTTCATCTACATGAACACCAATCGGTTATTAAACACCACGACATTTCGTCACTCATTACTCAATGCATGTGGATAACAACTATGAACATGAATTCAATTTCAACAATGTAGAAATTCTGGATGGAGAGAGGAAACACAAAGAATATTATCAGAGAATTCCTCGAGGCTTTGCATTCAGGTCAGTCAGCCACCAGTCAACAGGTGTAGAGATATAGATAAGATCTATCAACCAATAAAAAAGATGATAAACGAGAGAAAGGTCAGAGTTGATGTACAGGAACAGCCAACAGGAAAGTCTATGCAGTCAGTCAATGACACAACAATGGAAGGAAACAACCAATCATAGACCACATCGTCAGAGCAAGCCACTAAATCACTGATGGAGAGATATTGACAGCTCACTACTTCATACTGAAGTTAGTGCTGATGATGTCGTCTAGAGAGACACTACGGAAGCTTCACGATTGAACAACAAGCCAGCTGAGAGAATACAATACAACCAAGACAATCCATCTGAGCTACAAATCATCTCCAAGTACTAAAATCATTTCATTTGTAAACTGTAAATAAAAGACTTTTTATATCCTCTGAAAAATGAAAAAACCATAAATCTACAATACAACATAAGAGAATAGATTTCGTTTGAGACCAACACTTTAAGGTCCAACAATTTTCATATGGAGTAGTGTTAAACATGTTGTTCAAGATCACTACTTGAAGACATGACTGATGTGTCAAGTTTTGTTGACGTGTGAAAAAAAAAATTATTTTTGTCATTTCCGATGCTAATTGAATTCATTAGAAAATCTACATTCTGCATTACAGTTTCATTTCAATTGGTGTAACTCTTGTGACGTTTATCACACCCAAAGTGCAACATATCAAATTACTCAATGATTTTCTTCTATTCCTTTTCGTAAGTTGTAATTGTTGATATTGAATACATAACTATGTGAACACATTATATTGAAATGATGGAGAATATTTGTAGCTCAGATGGATGGTCTTGGTTGTATTGTGTTCTCTCAGCTGGCTTGTTGTTCAATCGTGAAGCTTCCTTAGTGTCTCTCTAGACGACATCATCAGCACTAACTTCAGTATGAAGTAGTGAGCTGTCAATATCTCTCCATCAGTGATTTAGTGGCTTGCTCTGACGATGTGGTCTATGATTGGTTGTTTCCTTCCATTGTTGTGTCATTGACTGACTGCATAGACTTTCCTGTTGGCTGTTCCTGTACATCAACTCTGACCTTTCTCTCGTTTATCATCTTTTTTATTGGTTGATAGATCTTATCTATATCTCTACACCTGTTGACTGGTGGCTGACTGACCTGAATGCAAAGCCTCGAGGAATTCTCTGATAATATTCTTTGTGTTTCCTCTCTCCATCCAGAATTTCTACATTGTTGAAATTGAATTCATGTTCATAGTTGTTATCCACATGCATTGAGTAATGAGTGACGAAATGTCGTGGTGTTTAATAACCGATTGGTGTTCATGTAGATGAAGGTGAGGAGGGTGGTCACTTTGTCCAATGTGGTGCTGACTACAGTTATTGCAGTTGATTTTGTAAATGATATTCGGTTTCTCTTGTTTGCTTGTTGTATCCTCTGGTCTGCAAAATAGGGATCGGATGGAATGTGTTGGTATATGAGTGGCCACACCAATTTTCAAGTGGTGTCAGCAATCTCGTTGTGATTTGTGATATATTTTTTATGTATGGTAGGACGATGTGATTGTTGATTTGTGTCGATGACTTTGTAGTTGATTATGTGTAGGATAGGCATCTTCTGATACAGTTTCGTGGGTAGCCGTTCTTCTTTATGATGAACATCAAGTAATTTTCTTCATTTCTCCGTAAAGTTGTTGTGCTGTAGGGTGTTATCACTCTTTTGAATACAGTCTGCATGCAAACTGATCTTTTGGGTTGTTGGGTTGCTGCTACTGTAGTTGAGGATTTGTCCAGTGTATGTTGGCTTCCTGTACAATTGGATTTCCAGCTTTCTGGCATTTGTCCTACTGACTAAAACATTTAGGAATGGTAGTTGGTTGTTTGACTCTTTCTCCATTGTGAATTTGATGTCGTTGAAAACGTCGTTGATCAAACTGTGGGTGTTTTCCATATCATCCTTTTAATGATGACAAAGTGTCGTCTACATAACGAATCCAAATTTCTGGTTTGATCACAGGTAGAATAATGGCTTCCAGTCTCTGCATCACTGCTTCTGCTATTAATCCGGATATCGGTGATCCCATTAAAGTTCCTTTCATCTGTTTGTATGTTGTCATTGAATTAGAAGTATGTTGTCATACAAAGGTCGATGAGTTCCATCAGACTTGAACATTTGAGTTTTGTGTGTTCTGAAAGGTTTTTGTCTTCACTGATCAGTAGGGAAATCGTTTCCTTGGCCAATTGATGTTCGATGGATGTGTATAGTGCTGTAACATAGAAGGATATCATTAATTCGTCTTTTTCTATGTTAATATTTTTGATGTTTTCTAAGAATTCTGTTGGTGACTTGATGGAATGTCCGCATGATTGAACGAGGTGTTTCAGTTTTCTTAAAAATTCTCTTGACCCAGCTCAACCCAGCTCAGAGAACACAATACAACCAAGAACACATTATATGATAATATAAGGCTAAATTGTTGAATCGCTTAAAAGAAATTGAAACGTGGAGATTTATTGACTGTCACTTGTAATTTCCAGTTGATAATTAATTATACTAGGTGAAATTGATCTGTATCTGTTAAGTCATAGCCACTGGAATGTAAGCTTCCTTTATAACGTCAAGCTTCATTTTATTGTTATTCACCTGGAAGTGGTTAGTACTGAAATCCAAAAGGCGTGTTTTGTTGCATTCAGCTGCTGTAAGTGTTTAGTTCAACTCAAGTGAAATCACTTCTGGAATAAATGCGTATCTGTTTATTACCATTTTAAGTATCAGAGATTCGATAGACTAGTATTAATACTCTGTGATGATTGCAGGTGAAATTGCAGTCAACTCTCTACCTCAACTTCATCGACTTGGAAAAGACCTTTGACAGCATTGATCGAGAAGTAATTTGGCAGTTGCTTCAACATAACAGAATACCACAAACCTTTATCAATCTCATTCAGCAGCTAGCTATATGAAGACGACACATGCCAAGTAATCCACAATGGCAAGCTCAGTGATGACTTTGAAGTGAAGAAAGGAGTAAGATAAGGCTGTCTACTATCACTCATGATCTTTCCGATTGTGGTCGACTGGACCATGCAACGAACAGTGGGGAGCGAGAATAAGGGAATACGCTGCTTGACCACGTAAAAGAACCCAGAAGATCTGGATTTCGCCAGTGATGACTTGTGTCAGATGTCACACAAACTTGAAGATCTACAGGCGAAAACTAACAAGTTGACAGAGGATGCGAGGCAGTGTAGTGAAGATGGGACTTCAAGTGAATGTAGAGAAGACAGAGGTGATGACGATACACAACCAACACCACCACCACCATCACCAACAACAACAACAAGCTCCACTCAGAATGAAAGGGAGAAACTTGAAGGAAGTATCCTTCTTCACCTATCTACCTAGACAGGCAGCATCGTTTCAACTATAGGTGACACAAATGAGGATGTCAAAGTCAGCCAGGATCGGAAAGACAGCAAGACAGGAGTTCATTATGCTGAAACAAGTGTGGAGATCTCCTGCACTCAGCATAAAGCAGGAAAAATCTCCAGATTTTTCAACACCAACCTGGTCAATTCAGTTCTTCTGTATGGCTCAGAGACTTGTTGCGTTACGAAATGCATTTCCAACAAACTACAGATATTCATCAACAACTGCCTACACTGGTTCGTTATTGAAGATCAGATGGCCAGAATAGTGTAAATAAGCAACAAAGAACTCTGGCCTGTCAACGAACCAACATGACAAGAACCTATCGCTCAACAAATATGCACTGGGAGGAAGTGGAGATGTATTGGGCATACACTGAGAAAGCCGACTGAAGTCATCATGCATCAGGCCGTCGAGTGGAACCTTGACGGGAAACGACGAGTTTGGCGTCCGAGGTGAGGGTGACATGCAGGAGATCATGCGATAAAGAAATGAGAGCATGTTGGCAGTCGTGGCTTCAGGTTCAAAAGTTTGCAGAGAAGATAGTGTACTGGAGACGTGGTAGTGAAGCACTCTATTCCATTCGGAACCCAAGTGACAAATAATAAATAGTGATAGGAATAATAAACTTGGGCACTGAGGTGGAATTCATTACATATTACATTTGTATATTTGATTTATACCACACAGTAAGTGATGTAGTATTACTATTTACTTGGTGACGTTCCGAGCATAAATTACTACTGCTCATAATCATATCAATGTAACCGCACACCACTTTCGACATTTTTATAGTTACGTCACTTTATATGAGTTGTTTTTATTGTCTTTGCGAGTCCCAAATGGGACGAAATGCGCATCCTGGATACCACTGCTAGCCACTGGCGATGATTACTATACATAGTTAAAAGGCAGGCAACATCGAAGCGTCCACACAGGAGACCATATGCCAACAGAGACTGATCAGTTTGTTCCAATCAATGACGGTGTAATACAAACAATAACACTAAACCTATACCCATCGTACAAAAAGTGGCTATCGTGGCTCGGTGGTGTAGTGGATAATACTCTGGCATTTGAGGCGATTGTTCCCCAGTCCCAGTGCCGGTAGGAACAACATCACTCACTGGGAAGCAGGTATATCCAGCTGACCAGTGAGTCCCAAATAGGACGAGACGCGCATCCTGGATTCCACTGCTAGCCACTGCCCATCATTACTTTACATAGTTGTTTTTATTGTTAGCAAAGTTTTCCATATCTCTGGTATAGGTGCTGCATCATTTCTATTACATGTGTTGACTGAGTCTTGATTCGATGAGAAGAGATTCAGTAATCAATCTCTCTCTCTCTCTCTGCCTAATTATACTGGACTGTATTACAGTGACTTTATCCCACTCATCGCATTGTGTGGTTGTGTGTGTTAATGCATGTATAGTAATAGACGAGTTCTTTCTTCTGGATTATTGATCTTATTCACCACTGTCATTCTATATTTAGATAAATTTCTATGTTCGACTATTCTAACTGACCTCGACCGACTGACTAGTTTGACCTATATGTTCGACCTCACAGTCATTACATGGAATTTGATAGATTATATTATTTTGCTTAATTGGTTCTATCAGATCATTAAGTCAGCTGATAAACCTTATCTCTGAATGAGTTTATAGGTTCAAATGCCACCCTAATACCAGCTTTGTTGAGGAATCAGGGTGGAGAGAGAGAGATTAATTACTGAATCTTTGTTCATCAAATCAACACTCAACACATGTAATAGTAATGATGGAGCACACCTATACCAGAGACATGGAAAATTGTGCTACCAATAAAAACAACTCATATAAGGTGATATAACTATGAAAATCGAATGTTGGAAGTAGTGTGTGATTACACATTGATATGATAATGAGCAGTGATAATTTATGCTCGAAATGTCATCCAGCAAATAGAACTAGATCACTTACTGTGTCTTATAAATCAAATAAACAAGTCTAATGTGAAAAATCCCACAACTGAAAATTTATGATGAAACAAACCGTCTACATTTTGAAGTGTCATATCATGTAGTTATTATATATTATTTTCTTACATGTTTTTAATGTGAAGAACTATAACCATTTGAAAAATAATTCTTTTTCAATAACTCTCTAACAACCTTTTGCTTGAAGACACTCAGTTTTGGAGGTTTAATAGCTTGTCTATCAGTTTACGTTCATGGGATATTCCTATTCGTTAGCTGGATAATGGCTATCATTCTGTCAATCATCATCTTTACTATAGCGTGTCAAATGAAACAAGATATAACTCCGTATTTTTTACCATTTCTGATTTACGGGGCTGGTATAATCATTGCTGGTGGAATTGCTTATATTGTCTTATACTTCTCAGAATATTACACAGTGAGTTTCATTTGTTGATTTGATCATATAAACTTTGTTGAAAAATGTAAGTTAATAGAACAGTATGTTAAGGAAGTCAGCTAAAAAAAGCTTATCCATCATATTCATCCATAGAAGCATTGACTCTACTATTCATTCTGGATTAAATTGACTTTTAGCTATTCTTCATTATGAGTATGTTCAGTTACTTGGCAGTTTGTAAACAATCGAATTAAAAATCCATTAAAGCTTTTTAGATAGTAAAGTATGAAAAAAACATATTATCCTTAAAATGAGTAAACATTTCTAATTCTCTAGTATAGATATGCTTATTTCAAGACTTAAATAAGTTGCATGTTTCTTACTTTAACAGACCCTTCATAAAATGAGACATGATATAGTCAACAGCTTTGTATGCTCATCAACTTAACATATTTTAAGATTCTTTCCTAATACAGCAATTTTCACTTATTCTTTGCAACACAAGTGAAAATTAGAAGAGAATGTGTATTCTCAATTGATGTATAGTACTCAACTATAACCAATTCATTATTAAGTCAATAGTGATAATAGTTTATACAAGAATCATTATAATTTATAATCAGATAGAATAGTAAAGATAATAACAATAATAATAATAATAGTAATAGTAATAATAACTCCTTTCACAGTCTAACATGTGATAAATTAGTGAGATACTAATTCAAGAAGTAAAGATTGTGATAAGTATGAACACTTTTATCGTTACTTTCAGACTGGTCAGCATGTGCTTGGCGTTTGCATTCTTTTGGTTGCTATTCCGGTAAGTGTATATTTGTTAGAGGTTAGAAATTGACGAGTGTTTAGTATTCAACATTTCTTTCAAGATGGTCTTCATCATGGAGTGAAATCAGTTGGAGGAACATTGGAATCCTGGTAGTGATGGAGAGGTGTTGCATGCTCGTATTGGACTCCACCACAGTGAGCATCTATGACTCCGCCCTCCGGGGATCCAACCCACAATGTTCAACTCCTCTAGTCAGCATGCCAACACTCAGCTAACTGGTCCGAATCCAATCGTCCATACTTCCTACATAGCGTGAACATCACTCGATGTCATCGATGAGTATTGATTCGTAGGTTCACCATGTTTGACCCACGAGTCATGGCTTCTTACTCGAAATTCAATAATCACCTCTCGAATCGTGTCACCATCGAGGAGTCCCATTCTGGGATGAAACAGATGTCCAGTGCTCCCATGTTACCAATGATCCTCCAGCTGATGTCAGTCCATACTGAACAGTGTGCTGGTGGAGAGGAATAAATGTGCAAGTCAATCATCATGTTCAGTAGGCATCGAAACAAATGCCAATCATTTAGACACATGAGGTGGATATCCCATTTCTAAATGCCATTTTCACTAGCTGGAGTCAACGCTTCGATCAGTGAATCGATGGAGCAGTTTAACACAAATTGAATGCCAGTAGTTGCTTATGAAGTGAAATACACTTTCTTCAACCTTCAATACGTTCAATCAAGTTGATAAACTATCCCTAACTGGAGGTGTTTTATGAATGCTGAGTTGTTATATCAGCTGTCTAATTAAATCTTATTCACTACCCTTCTTTCCATGATACGTAGTGAGACATGTCTCAAACAACTTATCAGTCATTTCTGTTGTGTATATTGGCATAGATTCACCACACAAGGATTAGTTATCATCTCTCTATCCACCTCCCACAGCCACGCCCAATCAATATTATTGTTTCCTCTTCAAATTAATGATCTCGTGGATAGTTCGGTTTTGGTTATGCCTGAGTCTCAACACAACCATATATAATAGGATGCAGCGAACTGAGAATTCTCATATCTGGTCCAGATGTGTAGAGGAGGAGATGGCTAAGCTGGTGGGCACATTGTAAAATAGTCTGTTAACTTCAGTCATCATTCAGGTGAGACTAGACAACATGTAGTTGGTCACGTTTGTGACAGTGATAAATCTTTATATGCAATCCATTGCTATAGGTGGTCAATTGTGGCACGAATGGATCAGTGTCAACGTCTCTGATTGTAGATTTGGGTGCCATTGTTTTGGATCTCTTGTGAAGCATGATTTCCTTCGGGTTGCAGATACGCCCTGTCTACCACTGTGAACAAACACGAAATCCAGCACAATCGATTCCTTGATTATCAAATCATTACCAAACATATACAATAGGAAATACTGAACACGTGTAACTGTATGAGAAACATGGAAAATCTTACTACTCAGATTACAAAAACAGTGATAGAATCTGATCAATATGTATGTCTCACAGATCGGGAGACTTCTTGTCGTTGATGTGGACAAAGAATATTGTCTGAAACATAATTCAGACGAATAACACAGTTTCACTGTGTAGCACACCTTGTTATACTCTAAATAAATTTATACTGCATGACCGTCTCTCTAATCATTATTTCATTCACTTCTCATATATATCACATACACTGACTGAACTCAGTCGATTCTCTTTCAACTTATTTACAGATTAGTCTAATCGAGAGTCAGATGCTTGCAGGAGGAAGAAGACTGATCTTCGATACTAATGACTACATTTTAGTGACAATGTTCCATTGGATTTTAGTCAGCTTCTCATATAGTGGATTGATATTTCAATTCCTGGAAATATGGTTCCCATAACAGCAGATGATTGATCACCTGAGAATACCTCATCATGGTGTATTGCTTATCTAGTGTGATTTGATTTGTAGAACATACGATGACAGTTGTGTATTTGAAGATTCAACTTGATTTGTTGGCCAGAGTATGGCAGTTTCATACTTCCTTATGTACAACTTAACGTTTATTGATGGCTTTGCTTGATTGATATTATGAAAGTGGACACAATTGATTGATTTCTGATTGAAATGTGAACTGAGTGAATGGCCGCTTTGATGTTAACCCGTGTTTCATAATTGTCTCCACAGTCATTACCAGTTTTTCAATAAATCGAATTCTTCCTCCTCATTGTGTCAGTATATTTGTTTAGCTGACAATGTTTGGTTGTCATCGAGTTTGTGGTTTCGAATGCCACAGTATTGCAAGCCTCGTTGAAAATTTTACATTAGGTTTCGAACGCGCCTTCCCTGTATCAATTCTAAAAAATCATTCAGTTCTTAGTCGTGTTGTAGTCATTGCTCACACCAGTACTTTCACTCCTCTTACGCATTCCTATGTATTTCAGAGTGAATTTTCAGACGAGAGATGTTTAGAATGAAAGCTTCTGTTGTGTGTTTCACCTCCTGACTGTTTTCTGCATTACTGAGTAGACGGCTACCTGGATTATTTAGACATTTGTCCAATCTTACCATTAGTAATGCTGTGTGACACGATCTGCAGTCTAGAGTTCTGTTGGAATGTGATGGCTGTGTGAAATCGCTAGTGCTGAAATCATTACCATCCTCTTGTCTTCATTTCATTTTACAGCATAGCGCATGTTTTGTTCATCTTTGTTCATCTTACAGCTTGAAAATAATTTGTATCTTATTAAACATAAGGTCCACTTGTGTGAAATGGCCATGGATATGTAAAGTAATCTATTGAAATATCTTCAATTGGAATGAATGAGAGAGGTTTCTGATTGAAAGCTGTAATTCATAGTATCCGAAGACAAGGTTCTTCCAATCTGGTCATTTCTACAGGAGTTCACTATCCGATTACACTAGACACCATGGTCAGTAAGGGAAGAATTGCATATAGTTGGAATTTAGTGGAGGATATTGAACGAATGTATTCATTCATGTTATGAGTAGAAATGCGTTGATCCTGTTTGGCATCAGATTGAAAGATCAAAACTCCTTCTCATTTATTTCATTTACTCCGTCTCAGAAGTCGACTGATCACAGAAATACTTTGTCAACGCTCTCACAAATTAGTTTTGCATAAAGCTAAACGTTCACACATTGCCTCATTTCAATTTGTTTGCTCATTCCTATCTGCCTAATTAAACCTCAGTACGAACGAATATCGATGATAGTAATTGAGGTGTAAACTGATGTTTTCAAATCTGGTTCCAAATGGATCCTAATAAATTTAATTACAATTTTGAACTTCGTTTTTCAACAGCTGACTTATCTATCACAGTTGAATGATTGAGTAAACAAGATGATAACACGATCATTGTAGAGGTGGGTAAAAATTGTCAACAAGTTCAAAGTACTTGAAATTGAGAAAGACGAAAGCACATTTACCAAAGTGGAATGTAAGTGTCCACAATAGTATCGAAGATGAAATAACTCGTTGTCAAAGTAGATAAGTGGGATGATGTTTGTCCTGATAACAGGCAATTACACTACAGCTACATAATCTTAGGAAGAATGAAACACGTTTGCGTACTTATGTAAAGATATAGAAGTGTAATGGAGAATTGAACAGTTTCGCAGTTACCTTGTAGGCATGAATCAGTGAAGTTTTTCCCTCAGTGTTGTTACTGTGTTTCAAATTGAGAGAATTCGATGTGTGACATTTTCGAGCAGGTTCCTTCAAATCTATTCAGAGTAGCAGTTATCGTTTTGGTTATTCCTGTTCAAATGTAAGTTCTCAATTTTGATCATACCTTCTTCCTTATTGTGGTCAGAAATGTTCCATAACAGAAGACACTGAATACCACCCACCCCATATTTATGATGTTACTGGCAAAATGTTAGAGAATTATTGTCATTTCTCTATCAGTCTTGGAGTAATAATCACATTTCATGAATAACTCGGTCTCCATTTCACAGCATAACAAAACATTAGGAAAGTGGTTATTAGTTCACGAATCACAGTCTACTGGATCATGAATCTTATGAAGGAATACTTCATCCTCATCTCTGCATCAGTTTTGTATTCTTCTCTTACGTACAAGCCACATCCATGATTTCGCATTCATCCATTTTTTCACACGATATCCAATCAATTGTTATTCGAGTTGTTTCAGACGAAGGTGATAAGGAATGAACCTACAGTTGTTTACACTCCTACCACCATCCACATAGCTTGATTTATCATCTCCACTAGTTTTGCGTGCATACAACACCGAGATACGTACTACTGATTTCACTTATCTGATGGTGTGTATATTCCTTCGCAAGGTGTCTGACAAACATGTGGTGGATAAAACAAGGCCGCATTAGTGTCTGAACTGCCAGTTAGATGAGCACAGCATGACTTGAAATCACCGAAGACAATAAATTTATTACTTTTCACATTGAAAATGCGAGCAAAATTGTTGTGTGGAATAAAGTATGCTGGAGAACTGATGGGAAATCTGAGAAAAGTCCTTTGTATCTTTGAAGATTTTACTAGGGAAAGCAGATTTGCTTGTTTGTTCCAGCTTACTGATTCTACTCAGTACTTCTAGTTGAAATGTAGTACAATCTTGTATGCAATTAATTTCCACACAAATCATGTCATGGTATTTCTCGTAAGAGGAGACATTTCGAATGTTTGTAAATAGCATAATGGTGGAATTGATTGGTGAATTTCAACGGAAAGCCAATTTGAGAACTGAAGTCATCAGATTGGAGAATGAAATTATATGAAGTAGAAAGTATAAAATCTTTGTCTATTTGTAGTTATTGTTATAGTCATTCGAGTATTCCCTATCCAGAGTTGCATCTACAATGTCACAAAATAGCTTGCAGCAATCTGATGAATTTCAATGCGGTGATGATACTTTGATGAGATGGAGGAAGTGACCGGTTGGTTATTTGTAGATATAAATGATCATATTTATCTTATTGGATCGTTGTTAGATGCCGATGAAGATTTGTTAATCAGTTGTGGAGTAGACGATTTTTTGGGAAGTTTTGTGAGCTGTTGTAGAATGAAATAATTGTCAAGTGAATTTCTAGTCAACTTGGTCTACTGATTTTAATGGTGTGAGTCGAATGTGTATTTTCAGTCGGTTTAAAGCTCAGACATTTTGTCATTGAGTAATGGAAATCCTAATTTCGTAATGAGACCAATTGTAACACTAACTCGGTTGTGTTGTACCTTTCGAAATAGAACTGATGATTCGTTCTACTGACATTAGTCTATAACAAAACTAAGCAAAGTGATGATGTCACACATTCAGTTCTCCTGATTTGAATCATATCAAACAGGCAAGTGAATTTTACGATGCTCATTCACACGCTTGAACAAATGAACTTGAAGAGTATTTTCAATATTTTCGAAATCGAATAAGCTGAAAGTGAAGTATTTCACAGAACTGTACTAGTAATTTTTCAACCAGTTTGTATTGGTTTCCAGATGAATAGTAGATTAAAGCAGCATTTCACTATGATATTTATCTTCCATTATCACACTATCGAGAATATGTGCTTAACGGAATTGTATGTTCATAGTGAGTTGTTCTCGGAGTTATGTCTATGTTGGCTACGTTTCAGTGTCACGACCGACATCGACATCGGTTCATCACATCGTCACGAGTAGTTCAACAGAAGTCTAGTTTCCTCCACAAGTTACACTACTTAACACCACTATCGAATATCGTCTCCAGTTCAATAACATTTCAGTAGAATATAATGCAACTACTTGTTCAACCTATCTAAACATAAGGATGATATATTTGAGATGTTGTATGATAAGTGATTATTATGCTGAAATGCAACAATGTAGGCTGTGAAGCGAACCATAATTTCACTCAGTTAGCTCAGTTTTGGCACTTGCTTACTACTAATCAATATCGTTTACTCATATTGTTTGTTCCTGAAGGTTAATGATAACTGAAGTGTTGGATGTCTCTCACTTAGAAAGCATAAGGCCAAACAACAGTCACTTGAGTTCCTGGGGCTGACGTATGCTCTGTATTTTGAAACCACATCACCCATTAGTGCACTCTAATAGGAAATCATTCCGACGCGTATAGCTCAATGTGAAGATCGTAAACTGTAGCGCTGTTAGACATAGGTTTCAATATAAGAGGAAACATCACTTCCGTCAAGTTTGTTGAAATGCTTTGCTAAGGAGTGCCAACTTACAAGAAACCTAGATCAATCATGTCTTCATGCCTATCAAAGCCAACCAACTGACACACTGCATACAAACTTCCAGTGTGAACAAGCATTGAATTGCTGGTTGACATCGGTCTGGTAAGTAATACATTTAGCAAAAGTCAGAGTTGTCAGTACCAGTGACATAGGTATCATCTTCATACCTTTACACACTCATCAAATCGATGCTTGTCAGGAGTAGATTTGTCAAGGAAAATACAGGAATTTAAAATAAACTTGTATACGACCTGATCTCAGGATAAATAGAGAAGAATAACTTGATTCTGTGTCATAGTAGCAGTGTGAAAGCCACGTATGCTGTCTATTCGGAAATATATCCATGACAAGAAGGATGCGAACCCTCCATTGCTGTATCCATTTGCAAACAAGCGCTTGTTCTTCATCTCATTCTGTACTGTTCATGTCTTTGTATTTCCATTCAATATTGTGTATTATTATGTTTGCGTGATTGTTCACCTGCCGTTCCTTATCACTTTTCACGTTGCTGTGTATACAACTTGCAGATAGCTCTCACTACACTCACAATAGCGTTGAAGGATTTACACATTGCATTGATGATTGTCTCGTATCTGTCTGCTTCTGTGAACTTCCAATTCCATCTTCGTAGTCTGTGACACCACCTTCATTTGCTCTATTACTTGCAGGAGTATTTCATTGTCTCATTTGATATTTTAAAACATATCACATCTCAGCGTGACTATAAGTAAACCTTCCTGTTTGGGGACATCTTGCATGGTGTTGTCCTGTAAACTGTGGAGGACCGTTGCAATCTTCCTCTAAGGTAATACACTCTCATCTTATTTTACCAAATGTGCTTTTTGCTTTCTGTGAAATATTTGACATTTTCTTCCGTTCACTTCCTCGTCATCTAAGATTACATGGTGTTGGTCACTCTCAATTCTTCCTCTACACTAGACGTCTAGGATTCTTGTCGTACCTTAGCTGAAACGAATGTTTCTTGTTGATCCCCGCACAGATACCTGATTTGACATTAAGACTAGTGGTAGAACCCCTTGCCAGCCACTTCACTTGTCGACCAGCCATTTCTGTGTGGGATAGTGTCAAATCGTCGTTCCTGTTCTCTTGGTATCTAGTTGTTTTAAGCGAGATAGGAACTTTTAGTCGTTGAGATGCAAGGCCTGGTCCTTCAATATAAATTTCGGCATTCCGAAGTTTCAAACTATCCGTCGAATAACTGCCTGAGTTACTGCTTTCTCGTTTTTGTCTGAAATCGCAACGGTTCCCGCGAAACGTGTCACCTGTTCTCGCATCACTAGCAGGTAAATGCACAGATTCCTTTTGGATGTCTGAGAAAATGCTGTTGTTTTTCTACTACCGATCACATGTCACTGACTACTGTAACAGGAATGAACTGCGGTGACGGTCGTGTGCACTGAACACTCTTTACTAATTGGAATTGCGAGTGGGTGAGTACATATTTGCCAACGTCACCTCATATAATCGACCAAAGTCTACTTTGCTGAAGAATGTCCATCGTCCTCACAAGTTCCTAAGTGCCAGATGGTGGCAGTCACAAATTAACTCTTGTCGTAGGCACTTCGGACTTATGGCTCACTAATCCGTTCTGAAACTGGGGTTACACCTTGTAATCTTCGTCTCCAAAGTTTACATCTTAGCCAGATTTGTGAACAAATTTGTCCAAATGAAACTATGCAAGTTTCATTACTTTGACCAAGTTGTATATCTGTCGGCTGAAAGGGAGATAAAGATGTATCTCCAACCATAGAATTTATAAAATCAGTGTAGCCCTGTTGACTATGATGTTGTAAGTGTTTGAAACACAGTTAAATTATTCATTCCTACCTCCATGGAAGGCTGATTATGTATTATCGGACGAGGATATCCAGATGAAATCAGCAGTCCGTTACAAAACAAACGATATGCTTTCGTCATTCAGCCTCATTCCTTCTTTATCATCATACAGTCTTAAAGTAATTACGGAGGAGTTTGACGATACATTAACTGCGCCGCTGGTCATCCATATACCCTCAGAGAGCATCCATAAGAAGTTCATGGGCATCAAAACTTAAAATACCTACCAGCATTCACTTGACAAATATTTAGGTCATCGATGAAGTTACTGACTCACTCATTCATCGATGTCTGAATGTTTCTACAGATCAAAAACTGCTCATATTCTGATCACCTTTCCAGTTCAGTAATCACACTTGTGCCACTGGCGTATGGATTATAATGCAGTTGCCCAGCGATACAATCACTGATACACGACTACTTCACATTTTGAAGGTCTTGTTTGAACAACAATCATGCCGTAGTGCTTATGCAGTGTTAACATTTCCGCATAATGAACATTCCTTTAGTGGGTGATATTTCCTGGCAGACAGTTGACAGATAAACCTTGGATATATATTTGTTCTTCTTGGTTATCATAATCATGACATATCTACAATGTCAAGGAATTAACTTATCTCCTGAGATTCAATGCACACCACCCATGAAATAGTAGATATTCCATGCTGACAAAGGCTGACAAGCACAGCATATCCATCCTTGGATTCCTAACAACTGCTTCAATCCAACTGACATCGATCGAAGTTGATCATGTTGTTGAGTCTTCCTTCTTAGTCATCTCACTGAGAAATTACCACATAAAATTCGGTCAACACTGAGGATCATAAAACATGAAATTGGTTACCTTAGATGAATCAACCAGTTTGCAATGGAAAGCAAAGAGCGTTGTAAGGTTTGACACCAGTTACCAAATTTATCTGAATTGCAAATGGATAAAAGTTACAATTATGAACTCCATTCATCCTTCTTATTCTCCTACTTGTATTACAGTCTTACACGAATACAACAGAGTGAATTCTTTCCAAATCGTGTGAGTTACGAGGAAAAAGTGTCTTCAGTACCACTCAACAAGCTCAAGATTGTGATTTTGATTAACCTACTACTCAATAGTTTTGACTCCTATATGTCTCCTAACACAGTTTGGTGATATCCATCAATCTTGTGAATCAAGTACCCATTGAAAGCGTCAAGTAGGTAAAAAGTATAAGACTATAGTTTCAACATGATTCGTAGTTGCTTATACTTGAGAGTTAGGAGGATATATTACTATCAGAGAGTTGACCTCATTCTAATCAATAAGGTGTAGTGTAAAATAAAAATAAATCATGATCTTCTTTGCAGCTGCACTCATGAACAATGGTACTTAATGTCTACTGTGAAGAAAACATCTTATGATCTTTATCGACATGACGTGAGTGTAAGATAACGAACATTTCCACTGATCCCACCTTGTGGGGTATACTGTTACAGCGTCTTTCATATCATTCTGTATTTCCCTTCCGCTGAATGTCAATCATATGAAGTTGGATGGCTTATCACAGTAACTTCAGTGGTTATATTCTGAAATTGTACAATTGAATAGATAGGCTAGACATTCAAGTGAACTATGCAGAATGATTGGGTAAGGAAAGTTTATTAGAAAGGGATACATTTTCTGAATAGTGTGCACATGTTTGGTTAACTGAAGTTTCATTACATTTGAATAGAATACAATGAGAAAATTGCACAACAGTTAAGTAGAAAGTGAAGAAGAATATTATTGATATTGTGAGTGATGCCAACATGTAGTGAGAATCGAACATGCGCTCAGTGTAGTCTGGTCTCAGCAGTTGACCAATGCGTAAGAGAATCTAAGTGAGTAACAAATGTAGACAAATGAATGTGGGTATACTTCCTTCCATACATTAGAGAAAATGAATTAAGTAATTGAAATAAATAAAAATGTGTCTGTCCTCTTGTAAAACGTACCCATGAACACTACTCCACCTGTCTGGCAACATGATAACGAAATGTTTCATCAGTTCAATAACAGAACACCTCGTGAACTCAGGCTACTCGCCTCCTCTGAGATCTCATTCAAAATTCTCCACAGGGTTTGATCAAACCACTCGAGGGAGTAAGATCAAGGCATTTGTCTACTGCTGAAACACTAGCTATCCAGAAGTTCAAACCAACTCTTTATTTCTAAGAATGGTACATCCAATCTTCATCTATACCATAGTCATCATAAGGCCTTGACTGTCATAGATTTCAGGTAAAGACAATATGTGGTTTCAGTGAAGAAAATCTTTTATTATCGACGAAGTCTTCACTGAAACCACGTCTCGTCTTTTCCTGTCATCAATCGGTGCATTCCGCTGTCATAAATTCACCCTGTACTACGTAACTATACATGTATTTCCATAATCATCTGTTTATTTTCCTACTCTGTCATCATGGATTACATAACTGCAATTTGATTTACTCAACACTTTGTTCATTTTCCTCCTTTTCTTCATACATTCATCCTGTATTGTATAATATCACTTAATTTCATAATCCCTTGTCTATTTTCCCACTGTAAAGCCGAATCCGTCTTAATTAAGTTCCTTTAGTTGCTCAACATATTTTGCCTGCTAACCGGAAATGATTCTCGAAATTCTATCCATTGCAATATATCAAAACGGACACGTTATTCGAGATATTAGAGGACGTTACTGTATGTCTGTACAGCTCATGTACTACTGAATTCACAGAAAGCACAGTTGCACACAGTGGCTAAGTTTTCATACAAATTTATCACTTACAGATTCAGTCTGACACTTGATAATCGTAACTAGTTGACAAATCGAAATCGATCCGATTTATGATATGGCCTATAGTCAAATGAGTAACAGTAGTTTTTATTGTTTGACTATAGAAACAAACGTCTAGTAACACACTATTGCGATGTGTACAGAATTCTCATGTTGTTGTCTCACTCCACAGTTTGAGTAGTCCACCTTGTCTTTACATTTTGTACATCATATCGAAGGACAAATCTCGCTTATTCAAAGTTATTGCGAGTATTTTTGACATTTCTGAAAGGATTTCAGTTCATATATATGAAATAGCTTGATACGGCATACCACTGTCACACACACACGGGAATTAGGTACCATTCAAAATCTCTTGATCCCATCCGTAAAACGACATGGAGGATTTTTGGAAACTGTCAGCTATATGTGGCTCATTTGTCAACATCTACCATGGGATTTTCCCCTAGCAGGTATTCATCCTGCTAACTGCACGGATCTTTGTGCATCAACGAAGCTGAACATTCAGATGAATTGTTGGTTTTAGAAATTTCTGTACACCATTTGATAGTAATTCACCTTACTACAGAGACAAGACGTTTGTCGAATTTACGAGAATGTTACTTATGTATCTGATTCCAGTAAGGTCACTTGACATTAACTTAATCTCTGTTCTTTGTATAAAGATTCTGAAGTGTGTCAGACACTCATCAAGGAAAAGTTGTGTTGGTAATGAAGACTAGTTCAAAATTTCCATCAGACTATTACATCACAGATTATTTCGTACATATAGTTCACTGAATAATTTGTTAATCTGTTTACATTGATGACCTGGTGACTGGAGAATGTGTCCAGTCTTCGAAGAATGAGAAAATTTGGTGAATTGTATTAGTTCGCTTACCATCCTCCGTCCTCCTCGGGAGCATCATTTACATGTTCATCTTTGCTTTCAAAAGGAGTAGAATTCGCCACATATTTGGCAGTGGTATCCACCTGTATTCACTGTTGTCTAAATTAATATTCATCAATGTTACTCTATTCCACTCATTCGTGTGATGACGAGTATATGTATGTATTGTATTAGTGTAGTTTCAGCACGGAATCAAGTCCTTTTATACCACCCTAAATTCTACATTGATAATAATGAGATAATACTACATCCTTAATAATGTTGAGGGTAAGTTATAACGTTTGCTCTACACCTTTAATTTTCGATCACATCATTGTTAGTAATTTAGGAAGTTGTTCATTTATGATATTCTCATTGTGGAATCGAGTAGAATATGTCCACAAATGGTCACCAATAACAAAATTAATCTGCAGTGGTTGGATAGAATGAAGCAAATCAGTCAAATGTATAATTTGCTTGTCAGTGATGACACGTTTAAAAGCATAGAATAACACTGTGATTGACTAATGCCATGAATCTTAGAGCCAAACGATGCCTATATTTAAATATTCCAGTTTGTACTTATGCATTTTGACAGAGGTCACTGACTATGAAGTAGAAGTTCCACAATCATTCAAACCGAATATTAACAGTGGAGTTTCAATAATATATCCGGATATACAAGTAGACGGTTATGCAGGTACCAATGAATTAGCATAGCATAGATAATTGAACAGTTCGTGGAATGTGTAAGTAAATCCGTTCCTACTAAGAAACTGTCAGTGAATAGTCAACAAGTGCTACTCAACTCCACAAATCACCCTCACCTCCGAGGGTGCATACTATTATCACACAAGAAAATCAACATCTGACACACTTACTGGTACAATGAATGGGAGGTAGCCAACAATCAGGAGAGGACAGAGTATCTGAAAACAGAAACATAATATCACACTGTGAACCATTATTGTTGGTGAACATGAGGTATGAAAATAAATTGGCGAAATTGGTGCAGACATTTAGCATCCTGATGTGATGATTTAACTACAGTTGCATTGCCGAATTAGTTAATTAGTTGCCGTGATACTATTCTGTTGCTGTTACCTTAATTGGTTACTTTAAACGTAGCGTTTTGTGCTCGCTTTCTACTCGATTACCTTTGATTTGATAAGTGAGTACATCAAACCAACGTGCCATAGGAAATTCATTCATTCACATTCCACACATTTCACTCACTATCCATTTCTCTTGGTATTATTCATAAACAGAGGACTGTGGAGACAACATATCATGGAGTTAGTTGTGTTTCATTAGTGTAAGCGCATCACACTGACGGATTTTGTTCTGCATTCAGATTGCTTATCGACCCACTTCGGTCGTGTTGACATGGTATTAATATGAACTATGACCATCTTCTGATGATATGAATTAGAGTGAAATTTAACTGTAATTTGTGCTAAGTATTCTATCTTCTCCTGAGATCCTTCCAAAATGTTAGTCATCGACATATTTGATGGAGTATTTGTCATGGTGGGCGATTCAAAGAAGTATGATTTATCTCGACAAGACGAAATTTTCGATAGAAATGGTGATATTGGAAGCAAAGGTTGATTGAGAAATTATGAACAGCAGAAGGCATATCGAATAAGTAAATATCATGGGAAGTAGGTTATACTCTCATACCTCTCATGCATCACTGAGGGCTCAGATATCAACACTGGAAAACATGATCTATGTTTTCAGATGAAAAACGTGAATCTACTTTTTGCATCTTGGTGCATAATACGGATAACACTCCGTTCATGAAATTTCTTACCGAAAATTTCAAATTTTATCCTGCTGGGCAGTTTTTAGAAATTACCTTTCTGATTTCATTAATAAAAACATTCGTTTTCAGTCTTGTAGCCTTATTCATTTATGCCATTACCAGTAGTCATCTTCGAACACCACGTATCAATCACTTTACTCCTGTTATACCGTATTTCCGACACATTCATAATTCTTAAAGAGGATGAGGTGGAAAAGACATCAAAACTCATCAGTCAAACATGTGAGAGGATACATGTCACACAAGAGAAGGATGATGATCGAAACCTTCTGCTTCTAGGTGTCATCGTCAGCATAAAACACCACGTAACTGTACAAACTTAAGTGTACAGAAGTACTACACACTGAACAAATTGTGAATAATAATAATAATAATCTCACAGTTCATAAGAAATGTTATCTGCAAACACTACTCACAAAAGTCGAAACACATTGCAGCAGTGAAGCACCAGAGGACGCTGAAGAAGTGGACCCTTAAAAAGTGTTCTAACTGAATGTCTATTCACTCAGTTTTGTGGAGCATGTTTGTAAGCAGACAATACGATGGTGGAATTGCCTCAAGTTAATAGTTGCATCACTCCAGCCCATGAATGAAGTCTCAGAAACCGTCAACTGAATGCTTTGGCTACTAGGCATTGGATTAGAAGACGAAATGTAGAAGCAGTCGCTGAGTATGTAGTGTAGATCAAGCGAACTGTATCCAAAGCAAGAGAGGAATAATATAATCCACTAAACTAACTGCAAAGAGTGCTCGCAAGACTAATTTGAGCAGCCTCGTCGTCCGGTTGCTCGAAGTATTCATAAACACTAAATAGCGAGCAGTAAAGCGACGGATCACAGCCTCCTCATTTTCAATACACACAGACAATCGTGATCAAAAAATTGTAGGTAGAATGTGGAAGTTTTTAAACAAGCAGGTTCATAAACTGCAAGAGCATTTTTAGAAGTGCGACATTTGAACGATAGTCAATCAACAAATACACGGAGACAAATCCAGTCAGTAATCTACTCAAGAAGAAAATCAGCAATCTACCAATCAGGAGTGACTGGACAAACAAATCACTGATGAAACATGATGTTGCTGTGACAAACAGCACATTCTTTACCAGCGTGACTGAATGAAATTTAAGTTCAAAGAGTAGAGCGTGTGACAGAAATTTCTCTCTCTATCAACTCACAACTAGATAACATTCAAGCCAGTAAAGACACTTCCTAAACAGTTATGTAACATTCGAACACATCTCACTTCTGTATGAAACTAACTTTGAGAATGTTATCAAGCCTGACGACGAAATATCCATGACAAAATATCAGAATTTAGAGGACTCCGAACTACCACCATCCTCATTCAGATCTACAAATACTCTCTTCATTTCTAAGCATAATCAAATGGAGAATGATACATGCTTCTATGGAATCTTATGGTGGTTGTGTGGCTTCTCTGTAAATGTAAACGGTGTCTACTCATGGCATGATTGTGTAATATGTTTACACGAGTATCAGCCATACCCTACCATCTATATCGTATATGAACTGAGTGAATCAGCATACTTCTATCACAACTGTTCTTATATCTCATCAAATGATGTCTGCGTGCCCATTTTGTCTTCGAAATGCCTTCACTATAATCTCAATCGTAGCATGGGAAATGACTTTGTTGCATACTCCACCCGTCCTTCCAAAACTGATATCAGTCCAAACATTCTTCTCAAATCTCAAATAATTCGACTGATATTATAACTAGTAGTATAAGAAATGTGTCCAGTTGCAGTAAGTTATCAGTGAAGTTTCAGAATCACTCATTTCATGATTGGTGACGAACTCTGGTAATCAGCTAGCAGTCTCCTGAGATTAACCACAACAATGATGAATCCTCTAAGTGGGGTACTTATAATATACACAGTAGACTTTGACTAGCAATGGATATTTCGACATAAAGTGGACTGACATTCATTTCAATGTGGTTCCAATGCCAAACCATTAGGGTATACAAAGAATCCTAAATTTTCATGTTCACAGTTTTAAATGGGGAATATGAAAGTGAACAGAAATCAGGGAGTTTTGACTTACTTTGCAAAAGTTGTAAAAATAGAGACAAATGCATATAATGAAGAAGACTCCAAACCAACTGCAAATCACGACGAATAACCAAACTCGAAAAAATTTGATTTGAATGTTTAATCCAATGATTATCATGATAAGTATGAATACTGTTGCAATAAGGAAGGATGTTAGAATGAATTCCAATCGAATACGCAACACTGGTGGTATGAATGCATAACACATGAGTTGAGTCTAGTGTTTGAAGTAAAATGATTACAAAATGATTAGATTACCAATTACAGTTAAAATATATGTTAGTCAGACTGAAAAGTTTATCTTTTCTTTTCTTGCAACTGTCACTTCACTAATTATGTCGAGGTGTATTTATAGAAGTGAGAAACTGAATATTTGAGTAGATAGTCAGTAATGTGGTAGGCAGAATTGTATACCCTAACTGTTATGGTATGTTATGTTATGTACTTACGCCATGTAGGAAAGATTAGATTACTGAGGAAATCAGTAAGTAATGTACCAAGATGAACACATGAATGTCTAGTTGCTGAATATTGAGCATGTTGCTTCTTAAACTCGAAGTTGACAAAGCGTCTAACAACTTTATACTGATTACATCTAAAGCATATTCATGTCTACATGAATTTAATGAAGCAAGCATGATCAAATTACAAAGTTAATGTAGGTTTATAAGTAACCTTAATTTGTAAGTTGCAGTTCCTTCATGTTACCTTTCTGTGTGAAGTACATGATATCATGTAAATGTCGACTTCCGGATTCACGGACCACAGTGGTAGAGATACAAGGAAGTAAAATTGTTATCAGAACTCCTATTAGATAAAGTGGTGAGATGTGAACCAACATGTAGCACAGTAATTTGTAAACACCTATCCAACCAATGAACTGGAAGCCTATGAAGAACACCTTGTCCAGATAACTGACTATTTCAAGTATGAGAATGACACTGTTTTCACAGTGTTGATTACATTGTTTGTGTGGAAAACTGAAGGTATGATGACTCTCTCGAAATAAGTCATCATTGTTAGTGTCCTTGGAAACTGAATGAAAGTTTTGGGATAATCATCGGGTTACCATTCTACGCCAGTAACACAGTCACATTTGCCTGTTTCATTCCCAGCAGACTGTGTACAACTCCGTGTGTATGTTACAAATGCACAAATCATGCATTTACTATTCTCCATAAATTTGGTGAGCTGTCATGCACACTACAAACTAGAGATCTTTCTTTTTTCCATTTGAAGGCTGATTTGAACTGGTTGAGTAGGGCTAGCTGGTGAAACTGACTGTAAGAAAGTGTGCGATTACGGGTGGCAGTTCAGTAAGGTTTATTAACATTTTGAAAGTCTCATAATTCGACACATAAAAAGGGGTTACGATACACAATCCATTTTCATCATTGTTCTCAGTAGTTGGGTTTTTGATCTGTCTTAGATTTCTGACTCCTCTCTCCGTTTGCCATTGATGATGATTTTGAGACAGCTGTGAAAAAGTGTTTAGTGTTCGTGTTGACCTTCTTCGAGGTGAAAGCTTTCTCAACCTTCTGTATGCGAAGATTTTGTTTCACAGAGAGGCATTATGCAAACTGCCTGAGTTGCTTTCAATCAGTTTCCTAATAATTTGGCAGCAGCACATACCTGTACTGACCCTTGGTGGTGAATCAGTAGAATCTGTCAAAAGGTTTGTTGACATGGGCTTTTACATTGCTGGATAGTGGAAGGGAGACTGATGGGATTTGGAAAATCACATCGAAATCTAGATCGCTGTATATTGGTAAGAGTACTCCTTGATGCCGTTCTGATGTGAATCTTGCTTCAGACGTTTCAGCTTACAACGTGTCATTGCATACAGTTTCGTCAATTGGCATCATCAAGCTGAGGATGTCCGACCAACCTACATTTTCGGCTATCGTTATCTCTGTTTGGATGGAAACACCAAGTTACAAAACTTTATATCAGCATTGCATAAGGTCAACTTGAATGCGTTTCTAAATAAAACTTAAGGCATAAGACTGCTGCTCCTCTCAACCGACACACAATCACTGTTGTCATCAAACAATTACTATGTATATGTTTCTCCTCGTGACTCATTTTGTATTAGTAGAGAAGAAAGTGGTTGGCTTCAAAACACAAACAAACAGGAAGTGATTTACTGCACAAATTATCACTTGAAACGTTCGATTTTACAATATACTTCACTGATGATATTCTCAACGATCCAATCAAATATTCAAATAGCCGGTGTACTCTTCAATGATGGATAAGTATCTTTCAAAGTAATGACAGTCTGTTTGATAGAGATAAATGCACTACGGAAACAGACTGTCAGAAACAATTTCAAATGAACAACGTATAAACAGAATGAATGTGATGACAAGAAATGCAGTAAATCTTGTCATATCATCTTAAGAAATGTAGATAATCAACACAGAAATTGTCAGCTTATGGTATAGAAGACTGTAAGCAATCTAGTTTATTCCAAAACAGAGTGCATGAATACCTTTAGGGTAATCACATTATTTAGGTTGACTTACATTGAGAAGTAGAAAAACATGATTAATGGGAAACCTTGCTCGTAGGCCACGCATCAATCCAAACAGCAAACATGAGGCTGCAGACCAAGCACTCGAATAGAAGGGAAAAAAAGACAAAGTGAATTTTTATTAGTTTCACGTTTCGTATTCCGATAAGAGAAAAAGCAAGGTGAGATTAGTAGTGACTGTTAATTGACATTTCTGTGGTTACGGATTCAGCACAGTTTGCATTGAGTCAAATATCCATTTCAGAAGCCTTTGATCACATCGAAATAATGATTCGTGTAGAAGTCTCTTAATGGATTTCCAGTGTTTCTTTTCGAAACTCTCGTCAACCTTACCTTCACCATCGTCAATGGTTATTTAGAGTGTGTTGTTCAAGATTACAGAAACTAATCAACATCTATACAACATGGGCAATATGAACAGATAAGTGAGTTGAACGAAACAAGGAAAAGGAGTTACAATAGTCGTAGAATAATGTGAGTGAATATATTACCATGCAACTGTTAGTCGTTACAGGTGTTCATCCCAAACAGATAAATATGAAATACTTACATTAAAATAAATGATATATACTTTTTTTCTTTGAGTTTCTGACATAAATCTGAACTGTTCAATTGATTTTATGTTGTGTTTTATAGGAACTCACTACACGTTCATCAGTATGATTGTAATGATCATTTCCACAATGGGTAGACTGACAATTATGAAAAGCTGGTGGAGGGAGATATTCAACAATACATCACTTTATCTCATACTTACTTTGATTAAGTTCACACCAGATGTGCTTTGATTCAATGATGAATCTGTCTGAACACTACTGTCTCTTGGCATTCTTCAAAGATTTATTGTTTATTTAGCTGTATATGATAGGAAGAAATTGTTACATTCTGAATCAAGAAATCATTGGATAAATGGAAGATTTTAACCACTAGATAAATCTGAAAATGCTTTCTGTTGATTGTTCCAGTAAAAGACCCCAGTTGTGTTGAGTGAATCCACTTGAGAATTGAACGTAGTTGTGAATGAGGTGTGTAAAACGAATTTCAGTGGAAAGTATGCTGGTCATTATTGTGCAGTCCACAGATTATTTATTATTTGTCCCTTGAGTTCCTATTGGAACATACACCTTGAGTAGGACGTCTCCATTCCACTCTGCACATCTCTGCAGTCTTTTCAACCTGGCTCCGCGATTGCCCACAACCTTTCATTTCTTCCTCACACTATCTCCTCCATGTCACCCTTGCCTCAGACGCCCAACTCAACGTTTCCCATCATGGTTCCACTCGAGTGCCTGGCCTCTCGAGTGGTGTACCCCAATGGTCTTCTCAGTGCATGCCCAACCCATCTCCGCATAACTGAAATCTATTTCCGACTAAGCAAGTGTGAATGAATCTTTGTAATAACTTGAGCAGTGTGTAGTCATTGAGTTCACTAACAGTTTCAGAGAATCTTGAATATGATGTCATTGGAAAATTGGTAAGGGAAGGAAATATATTTCATCATTTTTGGAGTGAGTATAGATTCGAACGAATAGTTTTCACATTCGGGCATACCGATGACAACCAATATTGTCGAATAGTAACAAAACTCAGACTGGTATGTGAAGTATAGGAATAAAACGTGAGAATTTCCACTTTTATGTTTGAGTCACTGAGTCGTTATAGCTGAACTACGAAAGTTCAGATATCAGACACAATCTGCCTGTTAAACAGTTTTCATACAGGTTTTAAGTCATTGTAGTTCACACTGGTTGGTTATTAATATTTCGAGATGGATATCAACATTCAATAAAGGCATATACTTACAGGTTGAATCGAATCTCTGTTATGCATGACGAGAATAGTATTGACTCACGTGAAAGCTCACTAATCAACAGAGTTGATTACAAATATTTCAAGTTGATAAGTATTTCGTATGTTTTATATGATAAATTCTTACCCTGTTTTCATAGTATATCAGCTAGACACACAGAAGTATCAAACCGATGCACACTTCATTCAACTTCAGTTCATAAAGACGATCAAAGTTCAATCTTTAGTCGGACTCATTTGTATCTTTCTTGTTGGATTATAATTGAATAGTATAATATTTCTAAAATATGAAGTGTGTTTTTCTTCGTGAATTAGACATAAATGTAGACTTTGAAATGCGTTCCTAGTCAGAATGAAGTTATTTTGTGTCATACGAATGGATGAAAATTTGTTTAATTACCTACTTATCTATTCATGTGTAAGAATCCATTTGAAGGGTACTTATTGAACATACATTTCAAGAAGAAGAAGAAGAAGACAGTACATAAACAATGACAGATGTGTGCCAACTACACATCATCCATGTATGAAGTTGAGAAGACCACTTTATCATTAGCAATGTGTCGTTTGTCCTCTATATGTTTGCCAACTGGGACCATTTATAAACAAAACAGTGTGGTGCAATCAAATTAGATCTCTAAACTAAGCAATCCCTACCAGTTGATAAAGTCGGTTTCAGATTTCTATTTATTGTTAATATGGATCTATTGAGTGACTTGTTTTCACACTGAATATTGTGCAGGAGATGAAAATGGTTTGACTACTTCATTTCGCTTTGTCATTCATTCATTTTATGAGTCTAGAGAATGTCGATCTCGGTCAAGCTTCCAACTACTTTCAAAAAGATGTGATGAAATGACGGCACTGCGATTTTTTAGAATAAAGTAGGGCACTGAAAGCGAACCATTGTCAATTGAGAAATATGAAATACCCACAGACGTCACAGTTCGAATATGCCTAACATTTGCGTAGTGTAGTTGTTGAATTTACTGGAATTAGTTAGTTAAGAGGAAGCCTAATACAGCAGTATAGGGAGAGTATCATCTACTCAATTCAGTGTCTTACTGTAAACCACTTAACAGAACAAAGATATGACCCCATAATTTACTTGTAGCGTGTTTCGTCAGTGGTTCAAAATGATGTTTCGGAAGCCTTCCACTTTGATTGTCTTCAATAAGGCTAGATATTTCTGTACCAGCCAATACATTGATAGACTTGTTGAATCTATTGGGGTTTAGAACACTGAATTTCGACTGAGACAACAGGAATTCTTCTGAGCAGCCAGTGAGATGATGATGGTGTCACATATCCACTGTGTTTATAACTGTGGTGAGTGAATCTCAGTGGGAGATTTACCTGGTACTGAAAAAATTGGAACTCAGTGGCCTACAGCTCAGAACTATATCGTGGAAGTGGGAGGTTGAAATTCAGCTAGCTTCACCTTCTAAAATCACCTCACATCAAATCAGTGCTAACTTCTTATGTATCAACCAGTGCTGTGTGCATCAACAGACAATGGTGACAAGTTAACTTGATATTCAATGAGGAAATGAGTACCACTTTTTCGAAATTGAGTGCGGATTTGCAAGATTTTACACTCACATAGGAACCAAATAAAGAGGTTGATCAGATAATGAAGGTGGGTGAACAACCAACCATTTATATTCTCATACTCAGTCACAAAATTTTCTGACTCATTGCTAAGCACTAAATTACGATTGTGATGATAGTCCACCTCTATAGAAATTCGTTGTGTATGTGGCGTTCATCTAGTCAGCGTTCAACGCTCGCAAGTGTTACACTTAACCTACGTGATAAGAAAGTGAAATGAAGTCTTTTGAAAATTCAGATGCCTCATATTAACATACCAGAAAAAAATGTAAACGATAAAACCTTGAATGATCTACACAGCCGAATGTGTATTCCAGAGGTTACATTCATGTTTGGCGGGTGTGACTGGTCATGAATCGTATGGAAGTCATTCATATTTATCAACTTGGATAGATACTGAATATCCTAGGTGGAATAAAATGTTTGAAGTATAACTCGCAGCAGCATGAGGGTCAATAAAAATATATTACTCAAGCAGCATTTACTTGGAAAACATCGTATAACCAGTGAAATTTCTTGAAGTGTTGTCCTCATTACCTCAAGTGATGATAAGGTTAATAATTAAGAAATAACTGGAATAGTAAGCAGAATATAACTGAATCATACAAATATAAATGAGTAAACTATAGACGACAATATGTTGATGGTGATTATGCAACTTATAAATAGGTATCACCCATTCAAAAAAGGGAACTGATATGTTAATTTAATCCACTGTAGAAACTACTTGCCTTGAAACAAGGAGTGTGTGGAAAATGAATTGAGCATCTGTTATCAAGATCAATTTTTATTTGGCACCTTTACATAGGAAAATATTTCCAAGCCAATGAAAATTATCTGTTTGTTGGCGGCTTGCCAGTAGGTCAGCTGCTTATACTTACAGAGAATAAGTGAATTCTTACTGAAACGGACGAAACATTCATTCTTATTTAAGAGGACATACAAGCTGATGAATATCAGTCTTATTTTCTTTCAAAAAACACTACGTGAATAAACGCAGAATTCAAGTTCAAGGTTGTTATACAACAAAGATGTGAGATTGAACAGACAAGAGTTTGAGTAAATTTGCATAATCCATGTAGTCTCATCAGGTTCCACAATAAAATACATTGTTTCACATTTAGGAACAAACATACGTCGAGTGGTTATAGGGAATTCATGTGTACATTAGGTTAATTCTGGTACTAAAACTGTGTACGTCCTTATGTCACGCTGTGCATCATTATAGAACAGAACACAGAATACCAGCCATATCTCTACCTCAAATTCATCGACTTTGAAATGGCCTTCGACAGTGTCCACCGAGAAGTAATTTGGCAGGCAGCTGCTTCAACACTGCGCTGTTGGTGCCACAAACCTTTATCAACCTCAATCAACAGCTATATACCATATGAGGACGCTACATGTTAAGTGATTCGCAACACAATGTAAATATCAGAGATGCCTTTGTAGTGAAGACAGAAAGGAGTCAAACAAGATTGTCCCTACTATCACTGGTCATCTTGGTGATCTGGTTGTGGTCGACTGGACTGTGAGGAGCTGTGAAAAGATGGTCGTATGCTGTTTGATGGATGAGTACACCTCAGAAGTAGATTCAGATTTCTACGATGATGATTTATGTCTAAAATCTTGTAGCACAAACTCGAAGATCTATAGGCGATATCTAACAAGTTGACAGAAGAGGTGAGACAGTGAAGGATGATAGGATGCTTTTCAGGTGAACGTAGGGCAGACAGAGGTGAGTTTGATGCCCAACCAACAACAACAACACACAGCGGTAACCATGAATGTGAGAAATGTAAAGGAAGTTGTCTGTTTCACCTACCTAACTGGACAGCATTATGTCAACTACAGGTGGTGGCACATGAACAGATGAGGACGTCTAAGTGAGGATCGGGAAGACGACAGACAGGCCTTCCTTCAATACTCTGAAATCTTATTGGAAACGAATTTAAAATATGTCAAACTTTGTGTTGACTAGAAGTAGAGTGATTAGAAACCGAATCCGGAAAGAGGAAATATTACTCAAAGATGTTTAACCTCACAGTTGAGGAAAAAGTAAAACAACTAATTGATGTATTCAAAGAAAAGAGATAGAGAGAGAAACTTTTGTCAACCGTTGAGTATTCTTGCAGTGTTTTCCAAGTAAATGTTGATGAAGTTGCTTAATCTGGTATGGAAACATCCAGGAATAAAATTCACGATCCAGATAAGGTCAACAATTATTGTCATTTTCATCCTGATCTACAGGTTATCTTTATTATCACAGAGATAACTTTCTATGAAAAGTGAAAAAGCATCTCAATCAATTGAACTGAATAAATTAGGATTTTATCTACTTAAAGATATTTTTGAAAACTCTAAACATGGACGTCAAATTATGAAAAAAAAACAAGGTGAGATATACACAACACATAACTGTTACAATACATTCGTGTGTAAGGTGACACTCTTAACATGTATCATTTTGAAATGCCCACCTTGATTCTATAATCTTATACTTAACTTCATATAACAAACGACGTTGATTTTGTTGAACTTTAGATAAACACTTGAACAAGATCATAAGTACTTGACAAAACAAAACGTTTACCATTGAAAAGATATATATGGCCTACTTTGTGTTTATCAGTTAGATTTTTAAAAATGACAAAGCAAAGGGATAAACTGTCACTTATTCGAATGGTTTTTAAAAAGGTACTATACTATTTATACTATATGAATATTTGTGATTAACAAAATCAATCTTTATAGGTTATGATTCTATTAAGCATTGAAATGTTGATCACATTCTTGATACTATACCCTTTAACATCGATGTAAACTTGTGATAAAGATATTACTTATTTAACAATAATAGAAATTATTACAAAGGATCTTTTTTCGGATACAAATGGATTCCGTATACCTTACTGTGAGTATCTCATTAATAAATTGTATTTCTCATGGGATTAGTATACGACGAAGTATTATAATTCAGTAGTGTTGAAACCTTTACCATTCTCATTAATATAAGAGTGAAACTTGTCCACTATGGTAGAATGTTATTCCATTTTTATTGAGTAATTAGATTTATCAGACAGTGAAGGAACAGTATTCCTTACTGGATTACCTTTCGGACATAATTTACGTTGTCCATAGTCGTCATTATCAAGATCACTACACAACTTTGAGATATCCTTCATACATTGTCCTAATTTCCTCGCCTCTCTTTGTGAGATGTGTAGTAAGATTTTGTATATATCCGGAACAGTTGCTGAATCATTCCCATCGTTGTATGTGTTAGGTGTTGATTCGATAAACAAAGATTCAGTTATCAATCACAACTCTTAGTAGGGATGGGATCATAGTGGCATTTAAACCTACAAACTCACTTCGAAATAGGCTTTGACCCGATTAAGCAGAATAAGCTTAGTTTACCAAATCCCTTGCAACGATTGCAGGTCAAATATATAGGTCAGAGTAGTCTACGAGGGTGAGTCACTTAGGCTATGGGAACATAAACACTTAGCTAGGTCAAAATTGGTAGATCCTAGTAAGGTAAGGAATTTAGAAAAAAACTCAGACATAGCTATGCATGCAGTTACACACAACCACACAACAGAATGGATAGGACAAGGTGAAAATTCTTAAAACTAACATAACAGGGTGAACGGAGAGATTGATAACTGAATCTTTGTTTATCGAATCAACACGTAACACATACAACGATGGAATGACTCAGCATGTGTTCCGGATACATACAAAATCTTACTACACATCTCACAAAGAGAGGCGAGGAAATTAGGACACTATATGAAGGATATCTCAAAGTTGTGTAGTGATCTTGATAATGACGACTATGGACAACGTAAATTATGTCCGAAAGGTAATCCAGTAAGGAATACTGTTCCTTCACTGTGTGATTAATCTAATAAATGAATGGAAATGGAACTTTGCCATTCTCATTTCATTACTGCTTTGTATTTTCTTCTGAATGTAATTTAAGGCGGTTACAATAACTGTATAGCATTTAAGTTGCATAAGTGTAGTTATTCTGTAATGAGAAAGAGATTTTACAGAAAATAACACCGTCTACTTTCTTTCTTTTGTTTTATATACTCAACAAACTGTCTTAATTTCAATTATATTGTTTTACACTTTTATAGTATTCTTGGAGGGACTCTAATGATACTACTAATCCTTCTACCAGATGGAGATAGATTCCAACTAATTGGATATATACTGGCCATCATGATAGTAAGTTATTCTTCTAGAGAGTTTAAAGTTTATTAGAAATGGTGTCTGTAGAACTCAGAAATGAATTGAGCTCATATGGAATTCATTGTAGGTGTACAACCATGTCTAAATACTGTGAAGCCTGCAAATGAAAACATTTTGAAAAATGTATTAAGCATTTGATCCACTAATGAGATATCAACTTCAGTATCTGGATTTAAGTAACGAGAATAAATTACAGTTTAAATCGATTAGAGAACATAGGACAATAATGTTTTGTTAGCAAATAAGTGGGTTAACTAATCAATAAAATATAGTATGAATGAACTGAAAGTAAGCAGAACTTGTCAACTAGTCGCATAGTTGCATACACTTCTCAAAACTATTGAAATAAAAAGTCAACTAATCATTTTCCACATACAATTTTGCATAAGCCAAACAATCGATCAAGTTGGGCAGGGTTACCGAAGCACATTGTGAATATTTATATGAATTAATCTTTTCACTTCCTTGTGAAGCTATCATGCACTGAAAAGAATGTCCAGCATGACAAAGGAAGCTATACCACCCACAGTCCTAGACTTTAATGTTTCCAATAGACCACTTCAAGAACATATCTGTGTACATCTCTTAAGACTGAATAACCTGATATATTGTTATTATTTTATTGTTTTCCCCTTGGGTTCCTAGTAGAACGTGAGGCTTCAGTGGCACGTCAACATTTCACTCTCTTCTATGCAGTCTTTTGAACCTCACGCCACGACTGCCCACAAGCTTTAATTCCTTTCTCATATGATCTCTTCCATGTCAGCCATTTGGATTTCACTCGACTACCTGGCCTGGCTCTTGATGTCCACAGTTAACCTACTCATTGTATGCCCAGTCCATGTTCACTTTTTTCAGCAAACCTAACATAGAGTGACTGTATACTGTGGACTGCGTTAAATTTTTATCCTTCTAGTGAGTGCTGTACATATTTCGCTTTTAGCTTTCATGCTTTATTAGGATGGTAAAGCGTAATGTTCGATTATCATTCCAGTATTGAAATTTCATAGAGAAATATCACTAATTATGAAATCTATGTATGTTTTAATCTGGATACACTTTCGTTACCTTCTGTCTTATTCTATTCTTCTATTGCTGTAGTTAGCTCCTGACTACATTTTCGTTCCTCATAAGTGAAACATCAGTTTCACTTTGAAAAATAACGGTTTCGGGGTTTTTGCCTTTCCTTACATTTGTCTAAGTGAATGCATATATGACTAACATTTCGATTTCATCATTCAATAAAAACATAATCCACTGAATTCATATCTTCTGCAAATAGTCAACTACAAAGTAGGACTGTTGAACATTGTGTTCCTTGAAAATGTCTACAATCTAAGCGAATTTGATATCTGAAAACTTCCTACCGTGTTATATAATGAGTTGTATAACTCACTCACTCAAATTACTCATGAACAAAGAACAAACACTTTTGTTAATGATGAATCGTGGCTAGCAGTGGGATCGAGAATGAGCGTTTTATCCTACTTGCGACTCCTCAGTTGGATGTACTTGCTTCCTAGTGAGCGATGTTGATCACGCCAGGATTCGAACTGGGGAGCGATTGCTTCAAACACCAGAGCGTTATCCACTACACGAAAGAGCACAAGAAGATGCTATCGTAGCTCGTTGGTGTAGTGGATTACGCTCTGGCATTTGAATAGGTCGCTCCCGAGTCCGAATCCCTGCGGGAACAACATTCACTGGGAAGCAAGTACATCCAACTGACGAGTCCCAAGTGGGATGAAATGCGCATCCTGGATTCCACTGCTAGCCACGATCCATCATTAACATAATCAGAATGCAGGCAATATTGAGGCATCCCAACACGAACCCATGTGCCAACAGCGAGCGTTCAATTCGGTCCTATCGAAGCAAGGTCTCATATAAAAACGATTATACTAACAAACGTTTTTATTTAGGCGTTTTAACTCTTCAAGTAATAGTTTGTGGCGATTAATTGTTGCAATATTATTTAAAATCTTTCATCATGGTCACTGACTGAATACATTTTATTGCACTATAACATTACAGACTACTGCAACGGATGCTGGAGTTGGTCTGTTCTCAGTATATTTAGTAAACGACTGGCCCAATACACCATGGATTATAACTGTATCAATATTTGTGGCTTCCTTTCTATCTGGTCTAAAGACCAAATATGATTTAACTCACTTCTGGTTCATTCTACTGCTATACACTTGTGTTGCAATTATATTAGTATTCATCATGTGGATTATATTAGTAGATTTGAAAATGAAAAACGTGAGTTCAATATAATGTAAAAGAAACTTTACACATTATTTTTGAAAAAAATATTTTTCACTTTTGATTTAGTATTTCTAATGACTTCACAACAAAGTATAAATCTAATGACCAAGATTTATGCTTCGTTAATCAGTTGCGTTTGTCATATCATGAAATTTCTGTCTTGTAATTGAGGTCAACAACCTCGCCTTGTTAACTAGTTCACTAGTTACTAGCCGGTCCTGAGTCCGGGTAAAGAGGGAAAGTTGGGCATAGGGCTAGCAACCCTACCCCGTAAAACAAATGTAACCGCTAAACAAACTTCAAAGCTCAAACGATACATAAAAAATAATAACAAAATTATTTCTCGCTGGAATCGGAGAGGCGAAATGATGCCAATTGGAAGCCAATTAGCCGGGCCAATGTGTCTTCTTTCCCTCGATGAAAGCGAAAGTAAACATGGGGACATGGGATGTCCGTACGATGTTTGAACCCAGCAAGGCAGCCCAGATTGCAAAAGAGATGAGAAGGTATGGCATGGAAGTGCTTGGAATTTGCGAAAGCAGATGGAATGGGAGTGGAATCTCCAAACTGTCAACTGGAGAATCAATAATCTACTCTGATATTGTCACCCAGATGACAACCACAAGCACACTGAGCTTTCGAGTGGCTATCATGATGTCCCCGACAGCATCAAAGGCTATAATGCAGTGGGAACCAATCTGCTCATGCAGGATCGTGACAGCAGGATTCAACTCAAAAGGAAGGAAGGTCACAATCATACAATGTCCTATGCACCTACAAATAATGCAGAGCAAGAGAAAAAGGAGGAATTCTGCAGACCACTGCAATCAACACTGGACAAGACCTCAGTTGGCGATATCAAAATTCTAATGGTTGAGGTGACATGAATGCCAAACTGGGAGGGGACAACACAGGAAGAGAACTAACCATGGGTCGAGAAGCGCTAGGTGAAATGAACAAGAATGGAGAATTGTTTGCAGAATTCTGTGCATTCAACGATTTGGTGATTTGAGTCAGGCAGTATGTTCAAGCACAAGAATATCCACAAAGCGACATGGATTTCACCAGACACCAGCACACACTAAAAATAAAATCGACTTTATCTCAGTCTGGAGGGGGTGGAAAGGCAGTCTACTTGACACAAGGTCAAGAAGAGGAGCAAATGTAGGTTCAGACCACTCACTGTCTAGTGCAAGGAACCCACCTTCTAAATCAAGTTAAAAGCCTTCAAGGAAGCTGGTGATAGGCCACAGTTCAAGTACAACACTCGGAAACTGTAGGACGAAACTACAGAGGAAATCTTCACAACAGCCAGCCATCAAGACAAAATGGGAGATATTGAGGAACATCCCTGAAGAAACCTCCGTGGAGGAACACTAGAAGTCTTTGAAAGCTACGTGGAAAGAAACCTGCATAACCGTATTAGGAAGGAAGAAGAAGAGGCAAGAAAATGAATGGATCTCGATGGTCACATGGAAGCTGATAGAGCAGGGAGAAGAGGATGGTGAAGCAGAAGATGAACCAGTGAAAGGATGAAAGATGAGAAGAGGAACTGAGTACAATGTATAAAACACTGGACAAAGAAGTGAAGTAGAGTGCACGGAAAAACAAAAGACACTTCTACGAAACACTGGCAAGTGAAGCAGAACAGGCTGCAGGTAAGGGAGATTTTCCAACGTTGTATCAAATAACCAGGTTACTATCTGGGAAGAGATCAACGCAGACGAAGCCAATAAGAGATGATGATGGAAATTTAATTACGAAAGAAGAGAAACAAAGGAAACAATGGGCCGACAACTTCAAGAAGCTCTTGAATCGACCACCACCTGCACTTCGTCCAGAAATACCACCTGCATGAACAGAACCACAAGTGAACATAAATCGTCCAACAAAAGTCGAATTCGTGAACGCCATAAAGCTGCTGAAGTGCATGAAAGCAGTAGGACCAGATGAAAGCCAGCCAGAAGCACTGAGAGAAGACGCAGAGACAACAGCAGAGATGCTCACGCCACTATTGCAGAAGGTGTGGAAGGAAGAGAAGATACCTGGTGATTGGAAGAAGGGGGACCTCAGTGTTTGCAAGAACTGGCGAGGAATCACTCTCCTGTCCACCCAAAGCAAGCAAAATATTTAGCCGCATCATCCTGGAGATACTAAAGGATGCTCTGGATTCAAAACTACAACCGTAACAGGCAGGCTTCAGGAAGTACAAATCATGTGCTGACCAAATTGCAACTCTTTGCATTATCATAGAACAGATTATAGAATAGCAGTCAACTCAACCTCAACTTTATCGACTTTGAGAAGACCTTTGACAGCGTCGACCGACAGGTAATTTGGAAACTGCTTCAATACTACGGAATACCACAAACCTTTATCAACCTCATTCAACAACTATCTGAAGACACCACATGCCAAGTAATTCACAATGGGAAGCTCAGTGATGCTTTTGCGGTGAGGTGAAGTGAAGACAGGAGTGAAGCAAGGTTGCCTACTATCCCCCATGATATTCCTGATTGTGGTGGACTGGATCATGCAGCAGACAACAGTGAGGAGCGAGAAGAGGGGGATACGCTGGACCGTGGAAAAGAACCTAGAAGATCTGGATTTCGCCTGTGATGACTTGTGTCCGATGTGGCACAAACTTGAAGATCTACAGGCGAAAACTAACAAGCTGACAGAAGATGCGAGGCAGAGCAGCGAAGACGAGACTTCAAGTGAATATAGAGAAGACAGAGGTGATGAAGATACCGCATCAACAACTCCAGCAACAACAACAACAAACTCCAATCACCATCAACTGGAGAGACTTAAAGGAAGTAACCTCCTTCACCTATCTAGGCAGCACTGTTTCAACCACAGGCGGCACAGGCACAGAGGAGGATGTCAAAGTCAGAATCGGAAAAGCAAGACAGGCGTTCATAAGCCTGAAACCAGTGTGGAGATCCACTTCACTGCACTCAGCATGTGGAACAAGGTCCGGATTTTCAACACCAGTCCAGTCAAGTCAGTGCCTCTGTGTGATGGTTCAGAAACTTGGCGCGTTACGAAAGGGTTCTCCAATAAGCTACAGACATTCATCAACAACTGCTTAAGCTTGCTCGCTACTGAAGATCAGATGGCCAGAATAATAAGAATAAGCAACAAGGAGCTCTGGGAACGAACCAACCAAGGACCTATCACTCAACAAATATGCACTAGAAGGATATGGGGATGGATTGGGCATACACTGAGGAGGCTGACTGGGGATATCACACCCTAGGCCAGGCTCTGGAGTGGAACCTCGATGGGAGGCGACATGTTGGGCGTCGGTGGTAAGGGTGAACATGGAGGAGATCGTGCGAGGAGGATATGAGAGCTTCTGGGCAGTTGTGGAGGCAGGTTGAAAAGATTTCAGAGAATAGAGTTCACTGGAGACGTGCTAGTGAAGCCCTTTGTTTCATTATTAACCCAAGGGACTAATAATAATAAATAATAATAGGTTACCTTAGGTAATAAACTTCAGTGAATCTGCCAACATAAAGAGGTTTTCCGGCTGACAGTGCCTGTTTTAATGCCTCAATCGTACATCCTTTGTGAAAATCTCCCATATACTATCTGAAGTATCTTTTTTAATGGCTCAAAATAGAGATTTTTTACTCGAATTTCATACTTTTGCCATAATTAGTAGTAACGCCAGTGTCAATAAATATAGCTCTATTGTTCAAACACCTCAATAAACCTTTTGCAACTGATGAAAGCAGATAACTTTGTCAAAATACTGATTTGATTGCGTTGGCTTATGTAGAAACTTGCATCCAAGCTCTTATATTGCCTCATTAGATTTTTCGTCTTGATAATGGTTTCCTACCTAATAATATTATGGTTAACGTATGATAAACAATGGTTCTATGCAGACAGAAAAAATGTAACTATATCCAGGTATTAATGCAATAACCGGGAAGTTGAATATGTCAAGTTATTTCAGTTCGTATGGGAATGAATATCATAAGTCAAAATCACTTGCTGAAGAACTCATTGATATGATTTTCATGGTTTTGGATAGGAAATCTTGGAGATATCTTTTAGTATTTACAAATTTGATGATAATTCTGATCAGAAGTGCAATAATTTCCAGCTGTATATTTACTAATATACATTTATTGTTGTTTATACTAGGTTGTATTGCATCTTGTTGGGAGTATAATACTGACCATAACATCTCCAGTAAGTACTTCACTTGAACTTTTTACAAATAGTATTTGTTCTATTATTTCTTTAACGGTTAGATTTGTTTTACGGGGTAAGGTTGCCAACCCTATGCCCCACCTTCCATCTTTACCCGGGCTTAAGACCGGTTAGTAACTAGTGAACTAGTTAACCAGGCAGCACTGTCTCAACTACAGGCGGCACGAACAAGGATGTCAAAGTCAGAATCGGAAAATCAAGACAGGCGTTCATAAGCCTGAAAGCAGTGTGGAGATCTCCTGCACTCAGCATAAAATGGGAACAATTTCCGGATTTTAAACACCAACCCAGTCAAGTCAGTGATTCTGTGTGATGGTTCAGAAACTTGGCGCGTTACGAAAAGCATTTCAAATAAACTACACACATTCATCAACAATTGCCTACGCTAGCTCGATACTGACATTGATGATCTGATGGCCAGAATAATACGAATAAGCAACAAGGAACTCTGGCTGACTGGCAACGAACCAACCAAGAACCTATCGCTCAACAAATATGCACTAGAAGGAAGTGGAGATGGATTGGGCATACACTGAGAAGGCCGATTGGGGACATCACGCATCAGGCCCTCAAGTGGAACCTCGAAGGGAAGCGACGAGTTGGGCGTCAGTGGTGAGGGTGACATGGAGGGGATCGTGCGAGGAGGAAATGAGAGCTTGTGGGCTGTTGTGTTGTCAGGTTCAAAAGATTTCAGAGAACAGGGTTAACTGGAGATGTGCTAGTGAAACCCTGTGTTCCATTAGGAATAATAATAATTTCTTCTCTTATTACATGTTGTTCACATACATTTATTTTCTTCTTTCAGGCTATTTTCATTGAAGCACAAAGTTTAAAATATAACAGAGAACAAAGTTTTACTGATGATTATGTACCGTTAGCTTCAGTTATCTGTTGGTTAACAATTACACTGACTTATTATGGAGTACTTTTACAATTTGTTCACTTTAATGTATTTCCTGTCTGCTAAATATGAAGCAAGTAGTGTTTCTGACTGTTTGAAATTCCTGAAATAATAAGTAATAACATTTAATAACTTATCAGTTATCTTCTTACAGTCACTAATAAGTTTTTTGTATATCTCAAAACTATTGGCTTCAGCCTTTGATCCACTATGGAACTGTATATATCTTTTAGTCTACAAACGGAGGTATTAGACAGTTTCAGAATCTGAATATTTCTTATATCTTGTGTAATTTATGACAAAATTTACTCAAAGATAGCAGAAATGGAGTAAAATGAAGTAGATAGTTGAAAATAGGGATGATTCAGAGTAGAACTTTATCCCTGGTTTACTGTTTATAATCGTTCACCAGTTCAATGTAGCAAACAAGTTACCATTAAGTCACTGGATTGAAATCTAATGGTGAACATTTGTCTACTTGTGTCAGTCGTTCACCAGTTCAATGTATATACAGCATTCTAGAGAAGCATGACGAATTGAAAGAAAGATGACCAAACGCAAACAAAAGGATTTTAACTACAAAGCATTATTCTAACTATGTAATTCAAGCATTTGCAGTCAGTGGTGTGTTTGAACTGAATAAGTTCAAGTTAGTTTTTATTCGAAATTGGAGTTAGCTGAAGAAGTACCAAAAAGGGTAAAAACATTGATTACCTTTTTCATCCTAGTTTAATATTTCTTAGCGGTGTGAGTTCACCGATTATTTGAGGCATGAAAAAAAGAAAATCAGACCTCATGGTAAGCAAGCTGCATTTCAGTTAATTAGTTAGAATGCAGTGTACTCAGTGTATCCACCTCATGTTAATTTGTCATAAAGCACAACCATCATTTATGACTATATGTGGATATACCTGAACTACTGGACCTCGAAATTCCAAGCTGTTTACCAGAACCTCAAGAAATACATATTAAAACGCTGGCTAGCTTCAGAATAATACAATTCAAGGATTGATACCAATTGGAGAACTTCTGACAGCCAGTATGCACTGGATAGCCATTTCATCATATTATCGAACTGTAAGGCAGTATGTATTCAGTACCCTGCCAAGGATGAAATATTGATCTCATAGAAAACAAGTTAACAATAAGCCACTGGATTGAAATCTAATGGTAAACATTTGCCTACTTGTGTCAATTCACCACATAACTGTAGTCAGCACTACATTAGATAAAGCGGCCGCCCTCTTCGCCTTCGTCTACATAAGCATCAATTGGCTATTAAACACCACGACATTTCGTCACTCATCACTCAATGTATGTGGGTAACAACTATGAACATGAATTGAATTTCAACAATGTAGAAATTCTCGATGGAGAGAGGAAACACAAAGAATATCACAGAATTCCTGGAGGCTTGGCATTCAGGTCAGTCAGTCAGCAATCAACAGATGTATAGACATAGACCAAATCTATCAACCAATGAGAAAAATGCTAAACGAGAGAAAGGTCAGAGTTGATGTACAGAAACAGTCAACAGGAAAGTCTATGCAGTCAGTCAATGACAAAACAATGCAAGGAAACAACCAATCATAGACCACATCGTCAGAGCAAGTCACTGAATCACTGATGGAGAGATATTGACAGCTCACTACTTCATAGTGAAGTAAGTGCTGATGATGTCGTCTAGAGAGACACTATGAAAGCTTCACGATTAAACAACAAGCCAGCTGAGAGAACACAATACAACCAAGACCATCCACCTGAGCTACAAATATTCTCCATTATTTTGAAATTCACCATATAGCCTGACCATCACTTAAGGCCATCGGCAAGTCTTTGTCCTCACGCTCTTGACTTGGTTGACTCGATAGGTGATAGTTTATCATTAGAACCCTGATCATATCGTCTTATATGGAGTACTTTTAACATCTGTCATACAGGACTTTTACTTCAAATAAGCAATTATTTTAATAGAATACGCGCCATCGAATCAAAATACAATTCATAATGTAAATTCTATGTCGCAAATCTATGGTTTCATGAAAGTGAATGCTGCTTACAATTCATCCATTCTATGAAACAGGGCAACAATGTTTTAGGCTATGAAGTTCCTTGATATCATTTCATTATGACTTGAAATTGTCTTACATAAATATCTCATGATAATAATAATAATAATAATACTGGTGACAGCGTTAATAGGGAATTCAAAGCCTCTTCTATGTTAACATACAATGGAGGCACCTCAGAAGCATTACGAAGAATTTTGAATTACTATAGTATTATTGTGGTACTTAAACCGAAAACCTCACTCAGAAACAAGTTTTGTAGCTAAGAAAATCCTGGAGATGCAATTAAGCAAAATAATTTTGTTTACAAAATCAAGATTACTAGGTGAGATGAGTAGGTAAGAAATTCATTGAAAACCTCGACTATAGTTCTGCACGCAATTACACACAGTCACACAAATGAATGGGATACAGCGATAGTATTCAAATGAAAATAAGTTAGGTGGAGGAAGGCAGAAATTCATAAGTGAGTCTTCTTTATAGAATCAATACCGAACGTACTCAGTAATAGAAATGATTCTGCATTTGTCCCAGATATGTGGAAGATTCTACTCCCTCTGTCATAAAGAACTAGAGAAAGTTAGGACTATATAAACACTAGTTACCTGATATCTTACAGAAATATTCGATATGCTTCCTGTGTTTATCTGAATACTTCTGATCCATTTGGTTAACCCTGAATACTTTCAACATTTTTGAGTTTCTTATAGGATCTGAAATGTAAATATCGAATGATATTTTGTAAATAATGTAGGTTCGATTGAAAATCAAGGGCAATGCAAGGTGTTTTGTATGGAATTTAAATCCCAAGAAGAGGTGGAAAAGTGATGTTTATCAGAAAAACATGAGTTTATCTATAGGAGCTGTTACTGTTCTGCTTTTCTGCTTGCAAACATTCTTAGTAAGGATATGATGATGATTCGGAAATTTGTAAATGGTTTATTTCTGATTGGTATCTGTTTACTTTGAGAAAAACCTATCTTCATCAAAATAGGCCAACTGAACTTCACTATTACTAGGTGATTCCTTCTGATGTTCTGCTGTTACAACTTTCTTCAACTTGTAATAAATTTCCTCCTTATCTCTCCATCTTTCCACCTGACCTATTCCACTTTTATGGCTTGTTATGATTTGTGGTAACTTAATCCATTACACAGTAATGCTACATCCCACGTTCATGACTGACTGACTGATTACATTAAAGTAAACAAAATTTTAAACTTATCAAGACAAGAGTCGTTATATTTACATTTAAACAAAGTAATTCACCATATGACATCATTGCATTCCTATCGAAGATGATCTGAAGTAAGATACAGATTTATCACGCATTCATATGCTCACAAACTAACTAGACGAGGGAAATTCAGACTACATCGTTAGTTGTTCATTTTCATGCAGAATCAAACCACTTCATAGCTTCACTAACCTACATTGATGAATGAACCTAGTGGTACAACGAAAAATTGGTGAACTGAAGTTTTCGCTTTGAGAGAACTTGGTTCTCAGCAGATATTATGAGGAATTTCTACATGGATTTAGAATAAGTCGTTTGTTTTTTACACACTTATATCCGAGATTATGAACCTCATACTGTTTGCGGAGTTTTCAGAGACGCTGAAGAGTAGGAACAGTTAATGTCTAGACAGTGAAGTTTATCGATATAAAGCAAATAACCTTAGTGGTTGGAATGAGACTCAAGTATTAGGTAGCTGACAGGATATCACAGCGCTTTGAGACAAAGTTGGATTGTTCATCTACTGTCCTTTACTTTTGATCACATGATATGTGATATCCAACTCTCATAACGACGAGAAGTTTCTCACTAGTTCAAACTGAGTAGAGGAAATGGTCATAAGTGATATGAGTTGTAAGTCAGGTTGACTAAGAAGTAAGATGATGTTTGAAGTTCATCAGCAAATATCTCGACTCAAGCAACAATTCAGAATAATTCAGTCTACCGAGAAGACCGAAATCTGACTTGTTATGCATATTCATGAACAAAATGTATCGTTTGAAATTCTTAAATCTTTCAGTTCAATTTGCAGTTGTGAAACTGAAGTTCACGTAACCCAACGTTTGGTAAACCATAAGTTTTGGTTATGGTCATGAATGTGTAAACTACACCTCTGGTCTACAGCAGACTTTTATAGTTTTCTCTACTCATAGGCGTGAAAGGTATTTGTGATTTACCCTGAAACACAGTGTCACACTTGTATTAATGATATCTGCAATTTCTCGTTGCTATATACAAGGCTAAATTGCTCGGCCTCTACTGGTAGATGGCCTCAAGTGCGGATGCCTTGATATTGCCGGATATTTATGCTGTTATATTGATCTTGGTGTCTAGCAGAGGAATCCAAGATGTGCGTTATTCCCTAGTTGGGAATCGTCAGTTGGGTGTATCTGCACCCCAGTGAGTGATGTTATTCCTACCGAGGCTTGAACCCAGTACCAAATAGGATGAAACGCGCATCCTGGATTCCTATACTAGTCACAAAGATCAATATAACGTCTGACAATGTTTGCTGAAATATACTATAAAACATGTAATCATACTGAATACCTTACTTGAGCATACATAATGGCTTCTAAATAATCTGCAGTCTATACTTCAAATTGTAAAGGATGGTTGGTATGAGTAACGTGTTTTCATTCCTTCCAGTTAGTTTCATTTTGCCACAAGTTAGTTAGAAGAGATCACATTACCGTAACCCAGCATCTGAATGTAAACTTTTTTCGTATAATGGTCAAACATTTTTCAATACAAAGATGTATTAGGCTTGTGAGTTAAGGATCCCCATGACTTGTACAGTTGACGATCCTGTTTGTGGGCTACATTTTGAGATTGTTTTAGTTAATGTTAAGAAATTTTATTTTAAAAAGGTTGTCTAGGTTTAACTTTCAAAATGTGTATGTATATAGCTCAACACATTTAGTTATTCATACACCTTCAGAACAGGATTATTTCAGTTTGGACAACAACCTGAATGATAATAAACATGCTGTTTGTAAACAGGCACTACCTGTCCAGATAACTACTGAAGGAGAGTAAAACTGCCTACCTCTCAACCATGTTTATAGCATTTATAGATTAACAGAACCAACAGGAAATAATGTTTCCAAGCATTACATTACTATGGAAACGTATCAATGGTAGCTCGTTTTCAGGTCATACTACTAACTGGTATAAATTTTATGCAGTTCGAGATTTGGTTTACCCTGTTAACAGTAGTAGGATGAAAGTTGACGTCTAGGTGTTTAGGCGAATAGCAGAAAAAAGTTATTAATTCCCTAGTTATGTCCTGTGAGTTAAGCATTGAGATTTCCTAGTCCTCGTTTGGCGTAAAAATCTAGTTGAAACAGATAGTAGAAACTACAAGTGTAGCTATATGGAATCTAACATGGTGACACAGATTCTTCACCACTCCATACTGAAAAATATTTCTACGAATCTAGTGAATATATAAACTGTCTTTTTCAGCTTCATTTATGAAACATAATGTTTGTACGACAGCAAAATTTGCTTTATTGACGTTTTTATCTATCCTACAGCAGGATGAGTCGGTTTACAACAATGTTAGATATCGTTTTGCGTATCCTAGCTGATGTAAGTGTCTAATGATTCAAAGTGACATATCATGGAAAATACACTGAATGTATTTCAGTGTGTGCTAAATAGACTTTTAAAACTGATAGTTGTACGACTGAACGAAAGAAGATTCGGTCGTAAATACATCAAACATCCCACTAAATGTAAGGAAGGTTAAAAGCATATGCACCAATGCATTAAATTCGATTAAAATGAGACATGAGATTGGATTTGATGAGAGAATGTCTCTACAAAATGATCATATATCACACTCAGTACGTTTGACTGTCTAATTACGACATAAATGAGCAACGTTTAACAGTTTCATCAGATGAGATGGAGTGTAAATAATCGCATTTCTATACTTATTGTTCATTAAGTAGAAAAAAACTATCAGCCTGTTCTTCAACATCAATCGATACATCTTCATCAGCTATGCATCGACAACACCAAATACTAAACAAATATTTATATTGATCGTCCTCTGAGCTTCCTAGTGAAACATAGAGTTTCATTAACACGTCACCATTTTATTCTCTTCTCTGCAGCCTTTTCAACCTGGCTCCACGATTGTCCACAAGCTTTCATTTCTTCCTCAAACCATCATATTTGGATTGCACTCGATGACCTAGCAAGAGATTTCCCCGAATACTCATCTCAGTGTATTCCCAATCCAATCCAATCCATCTCCACTTTCTTATCCTGCATATTTGTTGGACCATGTGGTCTTGCTTCGTTGGTTCACTGCCAGGTCAGCCAGAGTTCCTTGTTCCATATTCTTTCTGAACATCCATCTGATCTCCATCTTAACTATCGAATGAGTGTAGGCAGCAGCTGTTGATGATGTATGTCTGCAGTTTGTTGGAAATACCTTTCACAAGGTGCCAAGTCTCTCAACCATCACACAGAAGCACTGAATTAGTTGACTGATATTAGTGTTCAAAATTTGGATGCTGTTCACGCTTTATGGTGAGTGCAGTGCAGTGCAGTGCAATACAGTACAGTAGATCTCCACACTGATTTCATATTAATAAATGTAGATCTCTTTTGGTGTCTTTCCGTTCCTGGCTTGGACATCCCCGTTTGTGTCGCCTGTAGTTGAAACGATGCTGCCCACCGAGGTAGGTGACAGATGCTATCTCCTACAGATTTCTCCCTTTCATGGTGATTGGTGCCGGTTGTTGTTGGTTAGTTAGTTGGTGGGTTGGGTATCATCATCACCTCTGCTTTTTCTACATTCACCTGAAGTTCCATCTTCTCTGCCTCACCTCTTCTGTCAACTTGTTAGATGCCACCTGTAGACCTTCGAGTTTGTGCCACAAGACATTAGACATAAATCATCATCGGAGAAATCTAAATCCACTTCTGGGGTCTGCTCATCAGTCAAAGCTCCTCATAGTCTGTTGCATGATCCAGTTCAGTCCAGTCCAGTCGACCACAATCAGGAAGATCATTAGTGATAGTAGGTGGCAACTTTGTCTTACTCCTTTCTGTCTTCACTTCACTTCAAAAACGTCACTGAGCTTTCCATTGTACTGCTAATCACTTGACATGTAGCATCCTCACATGGCGTATAGCTGTTTTTGAATGAGGTGGCTGAAGATTTGTGACACTAACAGCCTAATGTTGAAGCAGCTGCCTGATAAATTACTTCTCCGTAGACACTATCGAAAGCCTTTTCAAAGTCGATGAATTTGAGGTGGAGTTCTGGCTGTTATTCTATGTTCTGTTCTATGATAATGCGAAGCGTGGTGCTGTGGTTCGATCCGCATTCGATTTGCTGTTCTTGAAGCTAACCAGCCTTTCCTAGTTGTATTCAAACAGAACTAAACTGAGTGGAGTGAAGCAGACATTCATAAGTAAATCTTTCTTTATCGAACCAACACCAAATACATTCAGAAACAAATGTCTTCTTTTATCATACTCGATTCTTCAAGATCTCTGCTGCATTCCTTAGACTTTGTTCAATCAATAATTAATGTCGATATATCCAGTTAGTGAATGATTGATCTCGATGGGATTTCTCATCTCACCGTTCTCCCTCTCATCGAAACTATCTGTTTTCCATGTCATTTCATCAGAGATAATCATTTTGGTGTGAGTATCTCAAACCACAATTTGAAGAGATTTCTTCCAAGATGTACTTACAATGTGTAGTTCAAATTCAACAATGATCTATATAGACAAAAGTATGAGGTCGCTATAGGGTCGCCGCTTCGACCGTTACTGGTGACTGCTTTATAGCGGACCTAGAGAATAGTATGCTTCATTCAACAATTGATATTTCATACCTATATAAAAGATACATGGATGACACATTCATCATATGTAATCAAAATACAGATAATGGGACTGTAGTTGAAAAGTTCAATGGTTGATACGCATAGATCAACTTCACATCAGAATTTGAATAGAACTTAGGATTCAGTTTTCTCGATGTCTTAATTGAACGGAGACCAGATAGCTAGCTCTCTTGATAGATTTATTTATAAGAAGACTATATGGGCGCCTAGTTTGATTTATGTAGGTGGGTACCACTCAGCAGAAAAAGTTATCTCATTCATTCTTAATCTTAATGGCATCATCAACACGATCCTCAGTGTGGATTTTGTGCTGATGATGTCGTCTAGAAAGATGATGAAAGCTTCATGATTGAACAACCCAGCTCATAGAACACAATACAATTAAGACCACCCACCTGAACTATAAATATTCTACATTACTTGAACTCTTCATCCAATAACTTTTAACAGTAAGTATTATCGTGTGTATTGTTGTTTCATTCCTAAGTAATACTCTAAATCAAAGTCCCTGCATTAAAAAAATTAAATAAAAACGTGTATTTAATATTACGTAAACTTGAGGATTAACAAAGTTTTTGAATGTTATTATAAACAAGGTTTTTGACAATGAAAAAAATGTTTATTCAACGAATACGATGAACATTGCCTGAAGACAAAACATAGAAAATTGGTTCAATAATTGAAATAATAAAAAGGGTAACGTGAGTAATATAAATATATATATATTCATATTCATATTCGTATACATGTGTGAAGTGTTAGAAATTCTTTGTACTGAATAAAATTGAACTTTTAATACTAAGGTGAGTTGTTACAACACTATGGTCACTTCTGTTCAAATGTTAGTCATTACAACAAATCCGTATTATAAGTAAACATAACGGCTTGGATTCTAACCTAGTGGCTCAATGGTAACTTGCTGGCCATGGAACATGAAGGTCGTGGGTGAACACTGCTAAGGAGTCCCATACTAGGAAGAAACAGCTAACAAGTGCTCTCAAGTATCCTTTGTTACTCTCTAAGTGATGTTAGCCTTCCTATAAATCGATCTATCAAGAGAGCTATCTACCTGATCTCCGTTTCAATAAGACATCGAGAAGCAGTCACCAGTTACGGTCGAAGTGGTGCCCCCATGGCGACCTCCTACTTCTGTCTATATAGCTCATTGTTGAATTTGAACTACACATTGTAAGTACATCTTAGAAGAAATTTCTTCAAATTGTGGTTTGAGATACTCACACCAAAATGATTATCTCGGATGAAATCACATGGAAAACGGATAGTTTCAATGAGAGGGAGAATGGTGAGACGAGAAACCCCATCGAGATCAATCATTCACTAACTGGATATATTGCCAATAATTGTTGAGTGAACAAAGTCTAAGGAATGCAGCAGAGATCTTGAAGAATCGAGTATGATAAAAGAAGACATTTGTTTCTGAATGTATTTGGTGTTGGATCGATAAAGAAAGATTTACTTATGAATTTCTGTTTCACTCCACTCAGTTTAGTTTCGTTTTAATACTGTCGCTTTATCCCACATTATTGTGTGACTGTATGTAACTGCATGCAGAGCTATGGTCGCGCTTGTCTTCAAATTTCTTATCTGATTAAGATTTAGTATTCTTGATTTAGCTCAGGTTTTGTGCTCCTTATCGATTACTTTGACCTCTCAGTTGGTGAATCAAATCATTTTGTCTAATTACATCGATATAATCTTCTTATTTATAAAGCTTGTTTCTAAGTGAGTTTGTTGGTTTAAATAAAGTTTTAATCTTAGCAGCCTTACTGAGAATCTTTCTTAGTGCATCTGAGGTGCCTTTCTTTTATGGCAACTCAGTAGAGGCTTTCAATTCCCACTCAACACTGTCGCTAGCATTACTATTAGTGGTAGAATTTTAACTAAACACCCCTGTGTTAGTACTACTACTACTGCTGCTATTAGTTTACAAGATGAGAATTTTTCAAACTCTCTCTTTGTTACTTTTGTTCGATTTCTTAGGAATGTATTTGTAAACTCAGGTGAGTAATTATTAAGATGCAAAGTGTTCTTGATGTGTCTGGTTTCTTGTCGTGTATTTTCTTGCCTACCAGTAAGCTCTTTTGCCATATGTAGTTAGTGTTGATGACATTTCTTAGAACGATAATGAAGGCAAAACCGTGGAGCTGAGAGAACACCACGCCACTAAAAAGAACCTGTTTATAGTGCTTTCATGAATATGATAACAACTTCCTACCTGAATGAAACGAACTTGTTTTTCTAAGAAAGAATATTTACAATAACTACATTTTAAAGTGTATAACCTATCAAAAGCTTTCATAGAGTGAGAAACAGTTTTCTTTATTCTTCAGTCTAATATTTTTCACCTATTTAACATTCCATTCTTACATTACAGGTCATAAAAATGAATAGTAAACGAAAGTCTATTGAAAAAGTCAACTTGCAGTTTGAAGCAACGCATAGCAACTCTACATTTAAAGTACTGTTAAACATTTTTACAGCATCTAACATATTCAGACCTTGATACTAGCCCTTATTCAGATAGGAGTGTTCGTAGCATTTATGGTGTTGCTTAATATTATGTATGTTTTGTTTGTTAAAATGGAATCTTCTGACCAGAACACCTTTGTCTATAAAGGAAGTCATATTTGCCATCACTAAAATTCATATCATATTGGCTTATGTGAGTATTTATTTTTCTGCCTGTATCACCTAAATTTTGTCACCTATTTTTAATGGTAGTGAAAATTAATAAAAGACAATAAAGCAATGAGAATTTTCTTTCCATCGAATCATTTTCAAAAGATGTACATCATAATCGTAGTTACAGAAATATATATATATATATATATATATATATATATATATATATATATATACCCATCAATGGCTAATGGGTCAATACAATGACATCAGAAACGGTCATTAAAGTAACGAGGTAATAACGGCTAGAAGATCCAATCAAGGTCGTTGAAAATACTGATAGGATTATACAGGGTGATGATTGAAGTTGAAATAAAAATTTAGACCACGGCCAGATTCAAACAAGCGACCATCGAGTTTCCTGCTTTATGCTCTACTAACCGAGCTATGTGGTTCGACTACTGACTAGATTTTCATCTCACTACAATCATCATGGGTTTCGCCCGACAACCATATGAATTTATGCTTCGTTACTACTGCTTGATCTTACTCACACTGGCTACGTAGTCAGATTTTCTCATCCTAATCCAAATCTAACTGAATTGAGGAGAGTGGGGGCACCATATAAAAACTGGGTCAGCAGTTGAACCTCTTAGCTGAGTTGGTAGAGCATCCGGTAGTGAATACGTACCTTCTCCGAAATGTTTGTCTTCACTTCATAAATGACACTGAAAGTAGACTGTCGTGCAGCACAGTGATCAAGGTAATCTAATGCTCAAGAATCAAGCTGTTGACGACTTTACATTGTCCTTCAGACACCCATGCAGGATATTTTTCAAAGCGAGTGTACATTCGCCACCTAAGTATAACAGATGTAGCAGTCCAAAAATACAAGCCTGTTGTTTGTATTTAAGAAAGATACATTGAGTTACTTCTGTTTATTTACCATAATCCTATAACCAATAATTGATGACCTGAACTCTGACCTTCTAGCTGTTGTCACCTTATGACTTCATTGACCATCTCTGATGACTTTGCATCGAGTTATTAGCCATTGATGAATATGTTTATTTTGTTACAAGTCTGATCATTATTCTACACCTTTTGGAAATGATTCATTGGAAAGAGAATTTTCTTCTCTGACTTGTCCTTTACTACTTTTCATTATCTGATGAGATTATTCTAGTTGACAATGGTAATACTGAAAACATGTTCATCATACGTTTCATAAATGACGTGTACCATATCTTCCTGAAACGTTTAGTGCACCATATACTTCCAGACTAATTCAGAGACTTTTAGAAACTGACTCATCACCCTTTCCTGTAAAATAGGTTCTGAGTAACTCTCAGGAGTCGGTTCATCATCATAAAGGAATAATTTGAGATAGTTCAAATGTGAGAAGAATGGGTTCTTATCCATCTTTTTTCTGTTCACAGTCAATATATAACAACAGGTTGCACAATGATGTCAGATCCCCGTTCGCATAGCAAACTGAACTTAAACAGTGAAGAAATGACATATGCGGCAGGATAGTAAGAGAACTTGTAGTGATGAGCAAATGCCTCGATATCACCTGTGTTTGGATAGTGGCTAGTAGTGGAATTCAGGACATGCTAGCCAATATCGATCATTAATATACACCCCACAGCATCAAAACTATGCCTGTCGCACAAGAAGTGGCTAAGGTGACTCAATGGTTTAGTGGATAACGTCCTGGTGTTTAAGGCAGATTGGTCCCAGGTCCAAGTTCTGGTGAGTAGGACATTGCTAAATGGGGGGCAGTTACATTTAGATGACGAGTTCCAGATAGGTCAAAACGCCCATACTGCTTTCCACTCCCAGCCATTGTCCATCATTAATCACTGATGTGGACAGTTACCGAAGATGACGTTGAGAGCATAAAGGCCACAATGTCTCCTTATAGAATTAATGTTTTAATACTCTTGAAAAAAGAGTTTCTACGGTAGATAGAAACGTTAACTAATTAGAAACGTAAAGCTTCTTTCATAGGGTTTTAAGGTAATAACCTGATTATTAGTCAACCTTCCTCTGATATTTCTTAGGATCACCTTTGCTTTAACTAATTATGCAATTTGTCAATTAATTTACTGATTAATCTTGTCAATTACCTGTTGTCAACTCGGTGAAAGCATATTCACTTGCAGTTAGTATGTATGTGACTCATATCTGAGAACTCTTGAAATAACAAACATGATCTTTTATTCCGTTTTACTATCCAGTGCGAAAAGTAGTGATAGTCCCTGTTTTTGCACTGCGCATAAATGCGAAATAATGTATAAAGTATACAAAGGGACAGAAGGAAGTTCACCAGGGTCCAAAATACTTTTAAGTAGTATATATTCGATTGATTTTTGTTCACCAAGTCAATTAACTTGTTATTGTGAATGCAAGCTGAGCATAAGAAATAGACGATGTTGGTTGATGATTCCGTCGAGAAAATTGTAAGCCATTCTGACAAGAAGCTGAAGGAATACAATAGTTATTTGGAGTGAAATGTTATAGTTAGAGTTCATTAGAACCTTTTTTAACCATCAAGTTTTAGACTTCATCCTTTTAGGTCATTTATTCTAGGTGTTATCAAGGAAATTTAATTTTCATCTTACTTTTCCCTCAATAGTTACATATACATGGATAAAGAATACTATGTCAAGAAATCTGGGAAAACTGTCATATTATGTTATGTCTTGTGCATTTTCATTGTTGATTGGACCCAGTTGATTGGTCATTGTTGATATATTGGCTGCTATGTGGATACCTCGATATTACCGGTATTTCAGATTACATAACTTCGATGAATATTAGGCAGCAGTAGAATTAAGGAATCACCAGTTGAAGGTGCCTGACTTATGGTATGTGGTCACGAGCATATAGAGGCACCCTCACAGGATCACCTAAGTCATTAGTGGCCTATCTATTCCATCTAACCAACGACTGTGGTGCACAAGCTATGACGCTAAATACTATACTTTACCCGTCCTATAAAGTGTAGCTTTTGTGAATAGATGGCCTAGTGCATAACGCTATGGCGTTTGAAGCGACCGACTTGGTTCATTGTTCGTTTTGGAATGTTGCCTACAATGACATATTGCTGAGCAAATAGTGATGTAACACGGTGAATTTGTGGCCTTTCCATGCAATCTCACTCTCCTCCTCTTCAGTGAACTATAAAATACTTAATGTATGTAATTACTTAGAGCCAGTATTCACCACTGAGTAAAACGTGACACTCAGTCTTGTCAACTGTACACCATCAAAAAAGGCAGGGAATCAGTAGGACAAAAAATCATTCATTGCTTCAGAAAAAGCTTATTTTTACAAAACGAGAACGGTCAGTAAACGGATATAAAATGTTGAATGCAAAATATGAAGAAAGGAGAATTTTGAGAAAGTGGAGGATATTTGTAGCTCAGATGGATGGTCTTGGTTGTACTGTGTTCTCTCAGCTGGCTTGTTGTTTAATCGTGAAGCTTCCGTAGTGTCTCTCTAGACGACATCATCAGCACTTACTTCACTATGAAGTAGTGAGCTGTCAATATCTCTCCATCAGTGATTCAGTAGCTTGCTGTGACGATGTGGTCTATGATTGGTTGTTTCCTTCCATTGCTTTGTCATTGACTGACTGCATAGACTTTCCTGTTGGCTGTTTCTGTACATCAACTCTGACCTTTCTCTCGTTTAGCATTTTTACTCATTGGTTGATAGATTTGGTCTATGTCTATACATCTGTTGATTGCTGACTGACTGATATGAGTGCCAAGCCTCCAGGAATTCTCTGATGATGTTCTTTGTGTTTCCTCTCTCCATCCAGAATTTCTACATTGTTGAAATTGAATTCATGTCTATGGTTGTTATCCACGTGCATTGAGTGATGAGTGACGAAATGTCGTGGCGTTTAATAACCGATTAGTGTTCATGTAGATGAAGGTGAAGAGGGTGGTCACTTTGTCCAATGTGGTGCTGACTACAGTTATTACAGTTGATTTTGTAAATGATATTCGGTTTGTCTTCTTTGATTGTTGTATCCTTTTGTCTGCGAAATAGGGATTGGATGGAATGTGTTGGTATATGAGTGGCCAAACCAATTCCAGGTGGTGTCAGCAATCTTGTTGTGATTTCTGATATATTCTTTATGTATTGTAGGATGATGGGTTTGTTGATTTGTGTTGATTACATTGTAGTTGATGATGTATAGGATAGGCATCTTCTGATAAAGTTTCATGGGTAGCCGTTCTTCTATAGGATGGACATCGGATAATTTTCTTCTTTTCTCCGTGAAGTTGTTGTACTGTACACTTGGGTTTCCAGCTTTTCGGCATTTGTTCTATTGACTAGAACATCCAGGAATGGTAGTTGGTTGTTTGACTTCTTCTTCATTGTGAACTTGATGTCACTGAAAACGTTTTTTAGTTAGATAGTGGGTGTTTTCTATGTCATCCTTTTAATGATGATAGAAGTGTCATCCACATTGTGATGATGATGTCATCTAGAAGGACGATAAAAGCTTCAACATCAAACAACCCAGCTGAGAGAACACAATCCAACCAAGAGCAAATGATAATTTTGAAGTAATATGATGCCGTATAAAAGATACCGTACAATATTTTTCACAAATGTTTCCCTAACCATTTTTTTGACACTGATATCCTGGATGGAATCCTAATGCCAGAAGTATTATCATTGTATATTTCTCACTTTAAGCCTAATGAAAACTTGTACAAACAATAAACTTATTATATGAACCATTATTGTTTGTTGTTTCATTTTAGGGGTATAGCTTATTTGCTTACAGCAACCATCATCTTTGTGAAGTACATTTATGAGACATTTCCACTAAACATGATTTTGCTTATATTGAATGTAAGTGAAGTTACTTGTAGTTATATTATTCCAGAAGATATTTTCATGTCATCGTTTATTGTACAAAAAGTTGAATCAAGGTCATTAGAAATTACATGTAGAATTATAGTAAATAAACCAAGAAATTTATGAAATATTTTAGGGAGATTATGATCAGGAAGAAATAAGACTTTTTGAACAAAAAGACGTGGCTTGTAACACTGGATTGCCAGATCTTCTGTTTTGCTGAGGTGACAAATACCCACTCACTTTGAAATGTTGACCTTCACTTTATGAATGACACTGAAAGAAGAGTGTCGTGGAGCACAGTGACTAGAGATAATCCAATGCTCAATAATCGAGCTGTTGACGAGTATACACTCTCATTTAGACACACATTTAAAATAGTGTTCGGAGATGCGTTCGTATACAATATGCTTTCTGTGGCAAATGCAACCAGTTTCACAAGATCAGGTGAATTGGTAAACACGCTTATTATTTTATTATTTGTCTATTGGGTTCCTAGTGGAACACAGGGATTCAGTAGCACGTCTTCATTCAACTCTACAGTTCCATATTAGATTTGTTTATTTGATATATAGCACACTGTGATACAGTATTATTTACTTGATTACGTTTCGAGTATAAATTATTGCTCATAATCATATCACATTGATAGATTGACAGACATATAAAATAAACAAATGTAATATGGAATTACATTCTACTACACTGTCCACGTTTTACAACTCTACAGTTCTCAGTGCATGCCTAATCCATCTCCACTTCCTTCTGCAGATTTGCTGAGCGGTAGGTTCTTGCTTTGTTGGTTCGTTGCCAGGCCAGCTACAGTTCCTTGTTGCTTATTCTTATTATTCTGGCCATCTGATCTTCAGTAACGAGCCAGCGTAGACAGTTGTTGGTGAATATCTGTAGTTTGTTGGAAATGCTTTTCGTCAAGCGCCAAGTATCTCAACCATCACATAGAAGCACTGATATGACTGGATTGGTGTTGAAAATCCGGAAGTTGTTCACGCTTTATGCTGAGTGCAGAAGATCTGCATACTTGTTTCTGACTAATAAACGCCTGTCTTACTTTTCTGATACTGGCTGGCTTTGACGTCCTCGTCTGTGTCTGTGCCATCTGTAGTTGAGGTAAACAGAGTTAGAGGTGGTTTTTTAAAGCGGTAGCTTATGTTTTAAACACCCTCAAATCGACTATTGACCAGAGAAGCTCTAGTAGTTCAACATTACAAGACTGATCTCTGTGTTCTAGAAAGATACGCTCAATCTTTAATTTCACCTAATATGGCTTTTCTCATTTCTCTGTTAATTTACTCTCGTCTCATAAACAATTTTTGACAGCCTTGCCATTGGTCGATATTATTATACAAGAGGTGGATATTTTTGTACATTTCTATAATCTGTATATTGTGACTACCCCTCTTCATTCTGAAGATTCGGTAGAGTTGTACTGATATTGAGTGATAACTGAGTATGAGTTAAAAATGTATGCCAAAGCAGATTTCCGAACCGGTGCTCTACCCAGCTGCCGATCATCACCAAGTATTTTTCCTGACTGTTATATGAATTCATGATGCATGACTATAGCTTGGTCATTCTCACGTTGGCTGACCAATCAGGACCTCTTATCTCGATCGAAATCTACTTGAAGTAGAGAGATGGGTGGCATTATACTGATTGTCATTTGGACAATCTGAAGTAGCCTTGATTTGATAGGCTTGTATTAATTCATTTCATATTCAACCGTCGCCGTGCATCAATACAAGTTTGCCAAACTACAGCTAGCTCTGATAGTCAAAATGGCAATCAATACAGTGCCTTCTTCCCCTTTAATTCAAGTAGATTGGGAATATGATGTGAAATCCTGACTGGATGTCCAATACGAACACGATCAAATGATAGTTATGCGTCAGTAATTCATATGAGAGTCAGTCAAAACCTTTGGTGTTTGAACTGAAATAAACATCTAGTCATGAGCAGGGTATTGCAGCTCAACTGATAGAAGACTGAGTGGAAAACATGCTGTGGCACATGTTTTCAATTCCTGCTTAATTATCACTCACTATCAAGTGCTAATTGAATACATAAAAGAGACATGAATCTAGTGGTAGCAAGGGTTCCGGTATCAGTCCTTGACGCCAACAATGGAAAAGAGTAAAGACAATCTTCTTATCAATCTCATAACCACTTTCAAATATATGGTTTTTGATAGATAGGAATTAACGTTTTTACCTGCATTTATCGAACTATTAGAGGTCATTTGTTTCTGAAGTTATTCAGACATATGTTCAACTATTCTTAACTACACAAACACATACATTGTGCTGTTTAGGCTTTCCAAAGACATTAATTGTTTGAGTTTTCCGTTTATTTTGATATCTCAATGCGGAATACTTTTACGGACCGAATATTCTCAATATACACTTCAAATGTTGTTGATTGCATTACCCTGTCGATGAGTGGACCGAACTGATCGTTCCGTATTGGTATTTGGCCCCCTTGAAGTATGCCTTTATAATGAGCTATACATATATTTAACAATAGGGAGTGGCTAGCAGTCGAATCCAGAACCCGCGTTTCGTCCTATTTGTGACTCATCAGCCGATTGTACCTATGCAGATAGATACCGACCAGTTTGGTCAACTCAGCAGCAGGACTATACAAGCACTAGTATCAAAACTATGCCCGTCGTGCAAGAATTGGCCATCGTGGCTCAGTGTTCTAGTAGGTGACGCTCTGGAGATTGAAACGATATATCCTCAGCTCACGTCCTAGTGGTAACAACATCAGTCATTAGGAGGCAGGTACATCAAGTTGACTAGTCTCCAATAGGACAAAACGCTGGTTTAGGAATTCACTGCTATCCACTATGCATCAATTATATACATTCCAAAACACTTAGACATGGAACGCTTACCTACGATACTTGCTTATACCTCTCAATTGTTGTCGCTAGCAGTTCAGTCGAATTCCCCAAGCATTCGGTCAGATTATAGGACCTACAGGAGAATAATTTTTTGACGCAGGTATTCATCATAAGTTTCTGGTTGAAACGAAAACATTTTGTATGACAGGCTGTACAAGAAGTTAGGATGGTCATCATGCGCAGACAATACTTAACAAGACGAAAATCATGAGAATCATATGAAGCCGTGAAAAAAGGTTTTTGAATCTATTATGAATTAACAGAAGTTGGAACTTGTGAACCACTAAAAACCAACCCAGTGACTGAATGGTTTACACGTTCGCTGTGAAACCTTAAAGTCCTGAGTTCGATCCTAGCCGGGTAGTGGGTGCGTGCTGCTCAGGAGTTCCATACAAGAGTTAAATAGCTGTCCACTGCTCCCAGATTTCTAATGGTTCCCCAACTGATGTCAGTCAGTTCATGATGAATGCTACCTCTAAAATTAATTTATTTGTAAAATATTGCACAGTGAAACAGTATCATTTACTGGGTAACGCTTAGAACTTAATTGATTGTTTGTAATCTTATCAAAGAAAGTTGAACAATTTTCACCTGAAACGTGAAAGATCAGTTGCATTCGGAACTTTATTTAGTGAATAATTCTGTTTCACCATGTGAAATTTCCATAAAAACGAACTAACACAATTTTATACTACAAAAATGCTCATATTCCTCGGGTACTTTATTTATTTTTTCAAAATTTAGGCAGCATTAATAAGTTGTGCCTTCGGACCTCTTTTATACATATCTAGTTTGTTGTGGACATGTATATTTCTTAGTGCTGATGGTGTAATCATGGTCACACTTCTCATAGTTGGAGCAAAAGCAAAACTTTCCAGTAAAACCATGCTGCTGATATTCATCTTCGCAATGCTAATCGCCGTAATAGTTATTTGTATCATAGCTGCTGTAAAACAAACCTCATGGGTGAGTTAGTCAAGTTGTTTTTAATAACTACAGTCATCTGGATTTAATTATTTCATTATCACTGAAGAAATGTTTTGCAAACTGTGTATAACATAGTAAATATAAGTAATAGATATCTGAAGTAAGTAAATATAATACTTGCACTGATTTACTCACAACTTTCAAGTTTCATGGTGAACGCGTTGATCATTCATCAACTGGGTCGGTGGTTCAGTCGTTGCAGTTTCTAGCTCTTTTCAATTCACGATATAGCCGAACTATCACCTAAGGTCATCAGTTGGCATGCGCTTCCTTTCTGACTGGTTGACCCACAAGTCAAAGCTTCTCATTATAACTTCAGGATATCCATCTAGGAGTATGTCATAAATGAGCACTACACAGTAACGTATTTTCACCATGAAACGCGGTCCTGAGTTCGACCCTTAGTCAGGTCGTCTGTGTTCATCTAAGGAGTCCCATACCCGGACGATCCCAGGTTTTCAGTGGTTCCTCAACTGATGTCAAAAGTATATTAGCTAGCTTATTTGACTACAATAAGAATATTTTGAACGTTCCACTACATAAGACAAATCTGTTTCATAGATACTCTACGTAATTTTCTTGAAGGCATGTTCTTTGAATTTCCGCATTAACCAGACTTTTCTTTCCTCATCAGCAAGTACACATAGAAACTTTGGAATAAAATAAAGATAGATATGGTTGGAATACTGGAACTGGTTGAAAGAGACGTGGAAGGAAACCTGAAATGCCGTGTTAGGAAAGAAGAACAACAAACAAGACAAGGAATGGTTCACAACGTACATACGGAAGCTAATGGAGCAGGGAGAGGAAGATGGTGATGGTGAAGCAGAAGATGGACCAATGAAAGGATGCATAGCGAAAAGAAGAACTGAGTACAACGTATAAAACTCTGGACAAGGAAGTGAAGAAGAGTGCGCGCAAAGACAAAAGACGCTTCTACGATACACTAGCAAGTGAAGCAGAATAGGTTGCAGGTGGGAGAAACCTGGAAACACTGTATCATGTAAGCAAAATACTATCTGGGATGATATCAGGACAGATGAAACCAGTGAAAGAATGTGAAGGAAACCTACTTTGTAAGGAGGAGAAACAAAGTAAACAATGGGCTGATGACTACAAAAAACTCTTGAACCGACCACCAACTGCAACACGTCTAGAAATACTACCAGCAGACAAGCAATAGAACTATCAGTGAACACAAGCTTCCCAACAAAAGCAGTAGTGAAGTTCCGAACGCCACAAAGTCGCTGAAATCTGGGAAAGCGGCAGGACTAGACGAAAGTCCTCCAGAAGCACTGAAAGCGGACGCAGGGGTATCGGTGGATAAGCTCACACTGTTGTAGGAGGATTGGATGAAGGAAAGGTACCTGCCCACTGATTGAAAGAAGGCTGACCTACGTATTTGCAAGAACTGGCGCTGAATCATGCTCCTTTCCTTGTCCACACTAATCAAAATATTACGCATCATCCTGGATGAAGTAAAACATGCGCCGTATTCAAAATTATGACTGGAAGAGGCTGGCTGAATTCAAGGAAAACAAATCATGTGTGGATCAAATTGCAATGTTACGCTACGCATCATCATAGAACAGAACACTGAATGACAGTCAATTCCCTACCTCGACTTCGTCAACTTTGGAAAGGCCTTCTATACCTCAACTGAGAAGTAATTTGGCATACGAAGTCCAACTACTGACCAGAATTTTATTTCACTTCAATCACCAAGTGTTTTGCCGGACTACCATGTGAATTCTTGACGCGCTACTACCGCTTGATCGGATTCACACTAGCCGCCTAGTTAGGACTTCTTATCCCAATTCAAATCTGACTGAATCAGAGAAGGGGAGCATCATGTTGATTATCACCCGACTATAATTGGCAGACTAGTATTTGTACTGGGTGATGATTGAAGATGAGACGGGGAATCTGGACTGAGGCCGGATTCGAACCAGTGACCACCGACTAACCAGCCCGATGCTCTAACGACTGAGCTACGAGCTCCAAGTGCTGGCCAGAATACTAGTCTGCCAAACTACATCTATCTCAAATGGTCAAATCATAACTTTAATAATTATTCATCAATAGTATTGCACGATTGATTAATGTTTGATTTCTACTGATCATGTAGCACAAACAGGATGGGTTATGCTATCACTAGAATTCCCAGGTTCATCAGTTTCACTGGAAAAAGCTTGTTGGAATAATTCCATCAGCAATTACTAGTTCTTAATAAGAGAATATTCGCAAGTAATCAGTGGTTTATGGAATCATGTAGCTGCTTCCTACTCCACCACCTTAGTCCATATTTTCATTTCATCTTCAACTATCACTCAGTATAATACAAAGATAAAGTTTATTGATGAAATATGTTGGGATGAAGTGGGCAGTTACTAACTGCTTACTTTATACAGCCAGATGGTTATTTAGTGTATCGTATAGTGTAAATTTTTATTAAACTTGTCTCAAACTGCGAATTCTGTTTTTAAAACAGATTAACGAAAACTCTATTGGTTCGTCAGTGGCATTGTTGGCAGTACTGGTAAGCCTTTTGTAAAATTACTTCTCGATTCAAAACGTTTAACAACATCAAATACCTGAAATAACATCATTTACATGAATAGGAATACATATATATGCAGGCCATCACTTAGTTGTTATATGTGTACACAGTATTGATGTGGAAGAACAATCTAAGAAGAAGGAATTGTTTCCAAAAGTCAAGAAGAAAAGGTCTTGTGTAAGCTAGCTAATAAAAACCATTTAGGAGTGAATAACTTGCTTCATCAGACATTAAGCAACAAGGAAGTCTGTCCGCCTGGTGATGAACCAAGAACCTATCACTCAACAGATATGCAGAAGGAAGTGGAGATGGACCGACTGTAGACATCACGCATCAGGCCCTCGAATGAAACCCAGATGGGAAATGGTGAGTTGGGCGAGGGTGTCGGAGTGTGGCATAAAGGAGATCATGTGAAGCAGAAATGAGAGCTTATAGGTAGTCGAGGAAACATGTTCAGAAGATTGCAGAGAAGAGAGTGTAATGGAGACGTGCTGCTGAAGGTGTAGGTTCCACTAGGAACCCAAGGGATAAATAATGTAATAATAATTCACCAGACATGCTTCACAAGAAACGTTTATTTAGAACTACGACATATATATATATATATATATATATATATATATATATTTACGGGCCCTTGAACAATAACGATAACCTCTCGATGGTCACCCAGTATTCTGGATAATTACGAAAGGCGGGAATATAACAAAGGGTGTATTGCAACATCAAGTATATACACAAACTTTAACGGTTTATTAATGTACTAATAATAGTCTTAGCTATTTTCAGACCTTTCTAGATTTGAATCCCAGTTATTTTTCATCTTTTTGAGTAATGTGATATTCATACGTTGTTCCATGTGCTTTCTCCTGGAGCTTCTGGAAACAGCGAATGACTGTTACAAGTTTTAAAGATCTAGCCTTTCTTAATGCAGATCATATCAATCTTATTCCCTACTATTACACCTATCCACTATAAAATGTCTTCTGACTGACTGGTAGCCTTTTACCAGATAGTGACAGACTATTTTCGCATGATTTTCAAACGGATCTTAGTTGAGACATAGGGTTGAATTAACTGAATGGAATCTATAAAAGCTGATAATGAGGTGAATGATTTATTGATACTTTGATGAAGAGTATTTGTTGAGCCTTCCTCTCCCCACTCCAAAAAAAGTAGACTAATACCTATCAACAAAGCATCTCCCATAGTTTTAGATGTTGAACTCTTAAGTTACACAGTACTAATTTTGCAAAAATGTTCAAAGATGGTGTCAACCAGTTGTTTACATTGAATCGTTACCACAACCTTTTTTTAGCACTAAAGTGTTTATCGAATTTGCTGACTTCAGTGAACCAACTTCACTTAGGTTTCACTAATTGCTGGAACAACTTAAATACTCATCAGCATAAATTTTATGTGTTTTTCTATTTATGACTTTCATATGATCGACGTGAACACTCCTTTAGAGCTTTTCAGTCATCTGTCAGTTTATCACATTACTCCTTCTGAGGTTGTATAGAGTTCGCTTGCATATTCCCTGCAGTACTCACTGACTCATTTGAACCGATAATGCTGTCATATTCTTTTTAGTTTTCGTTGAAAAGAAGCTTTACTGTTGCAAATCAAAGCTTGAGATCTTGTATCCATTTTGAGAAAGGGTAATATGTTGAGTAGATAGTCTGGATGAGATCTGAATGTTCTGCTATGAAATTCAGTACCAAAGTCAACATTACAGTATAGTAACCCGATGACATGCCTCTGACTACCTGATGGACTGTCAGTAACTTGTTAATTTTGGTGAATTCGGGATTTCCTGTTTGCCCGGATGTTAGTGGATATGATGTCTGAGGTGGAGCTGGCTTGCAGACAAGACTGATGTCCCTTAAGTTGCATGGACATAAACTATTTTTGATGTAGTTATCCACTATCATGTAAAGCGACTCTTATTTGACGTGTGTATAGAGTCTTTGAACCGTCTGGATTATCTCTGTATTTGTTGAAGTTGACACTTTTACCTGGGGTGTACTCCTTGACGACCTTCCTAAAAATATATAGTACGATGTTTAGTCTAAGGAAACCTGGATCGCACCGAGCATGTTTCATAGTGTTGCAAACTATCGACAGATAATTCATGATTTTCATTTAAGTGATTTGAAATAATAATATCCACATGTTTTATTTCGTGATTAGTAGTAGGAAGGATACAATCAGGCTTCTTAAACTCATTTTCAGCTTCACTATAACTATTTATGAAGTAATTAGTGAGAGTCTCAGATAACTTCTTGGAACGTTAGGATATCAACTGTAGCTGAATTTCATTCAGCATTTGACTGAATTTCTCAATAATCCTTCGTGCTTTCTCCAAAGCGTGGCAAAACTGCTTGAAATTCTTCATTGGAAAAGGGTCGCCAATTGTTATGAGCCTGTTGTTGCCTGTTATATTCTTATGCTGACTTGATATATAAACACGCCTTGAATAACCTGAAATGAGTGTGAAGATCTGCTGAATTTAACCGCACTGCACTGAACTGCACTCAGAATAAGCGTGAACAAGATCCGGATTCTCAACACCAAGTCAGTCAAGTCAGTGCTCCTATATACTTTAGAAACTGGCACGTTGCGAAACGTATTTCCAATAAACTACAGACAAGCATCAACAGCTGCCGCCTACGCTCACTTGATACTGAAAACGGAGATCAGATGGATGGCCAGAATAATAACAATAAGCAACAAGGAACTTTTACTGGCCTGACAACGAACCAACCAAGAACCAATCGCCCAACGAATATGCAGAAGAGAGTGGAAATGGACTGGATTGGATATACACTGGGAATATATATATATGTAATATGCCGGCGCTTGGACAACAACATTCCGATTCCTCCTCTCGATGACTTCTCAGTATTAACAATGGTCTTGGACATTTCCAGACCTTTCTAGATTTGAAACCCACCAAGTTTTCCTTTCTTCACATTGTTTTATTTGCTTTCTCCCAAAGCTCATGGACAAAACGATTGATTGTTACATGTTTCGGAGATTCACGGCTGTTTATGCTGATCATGGCAATGTTATATCACTGTATACCATATTCCTAGCATTTCATAAGTGTTTTAACTCTACGATTATAAAATCTGAATATATCTCATAGTGATGTTTCAGCAACAAACGTGATAGTTGTAGTTAACACCGATCTTATTCATGTGGACTATAGTCCTACCTCTTAAGTCTTGTGTAAGCATATACAGAAACTTTTATCAACCTTAGAGGTAACTTTGTGAAAGTTGTGAAAGTCAAGTCAGGAAATACTAACAGACATGTAAGGTAAGAAAATCGTATTTCACAACATAGTTCACCTTGTCCAATCAGCATTTCTTTAGGAGACAACACAACTCTAGAGGTATCATGAGAGTGGATAACAAGAGTTCGACTGAAAGTCTTGAAATGTTAAATGTGAGTTTATATAGAATATTTGTGGCTCAGTAAGGTAATCTTAATGATATTGTATTCTCCTAGATGGATTATTTAATCGTGGAGCTTACAGTGTTATTCTAGACAACATAATGAATACAGTGAGTGTGGGATTGATTGTTTCTGCTAACATCTTGTTGTTTATCTCATGTCCATTTTTTAATGGTTTTCCTGATGACCTGAAATTTGATCTTCTTATTGGTTGATAGATTGGGTCAATGTGAATATGTCTGTTGATTGGTGACTAATCTGAATACCAAACTTCTAATATCTTTCTGGCATTCATTGTTTCTTCAAGATCTATTCAGGATCTTCACATCTTTTCAGTCAAATTAATGTTGACTGTTGTCTGTGTGCATTGATATGAGTGGAGATACATTATGACGCTTCACCACTAGTTGATATTGATGTAGACGGATGCGAAGAGGGAGACCACTCTGTTCGATGTTGTGGTTTTCACAGTTTCCGCTGTTCATTTCCTAGATAATATTTGGTTTGTCCTTATTTGGTACTGTATCTTTTAGCTTGCTAAACAGACATTGAACAGATTTTGTAAGCTTGTGGAATACAACAAGTAAGAAGTTGACTTCAAAAACTAGCAAACGGATTGTCCTTCGCTACATGTAGAACGTCTGCAAGATTATGACTAGGTTGTTATGGTATCTTGGAATCTCTGTATCTCACAAACTCACAAAATTTGTTTGATGTCTGTTATGCAATAGAGAAAAAAGATAAAGCAAAGATTACTTAGATAATAAACTGCAGAAACTATGAAAAACAGTCAATCGAACAGAGTGGTCTCCCTCTTCGTATTCGTCTACATCAATATCAACTAGTGGTGAAGCGTCATAATGTATCTCCACTCATATCAATGCACATAGACAATAGTCAACATGAATTTGACTGAAAAGATGTGAAGATCCTGAATAGATCCTAAAGAAACAATGAATGTCAGAGAGATATTAGAAGTTTGATATTCAGATTAGTCACCAATCAACAGACATATTCACATTGACTCAATCTATCAACCAATTAGAAGATCAAATAAATATGGAAACAATGACAAGACCTTGACACAAACAACCAATCAAATAAACGTCTACCAGCTCAGGATATTAAATAAATTACAGAGGGGAGTCGTATCATTTACTATGTTCATGATGTCTAGAATGACAATGAAAGCTTGACAATTAAACAATCCAGCTAGGGGAATACAACACCATCAAACTGTTACATGTTTATCTTTTTTTAATGTGAAGTACTCAAATTCATATGTATAAAGACAATAGGCTATAGAATGAACTATGAAAACTGTTATTACTATTATCGGTTGAATGGAATGTTTTAGCTTACTTTTAGCTAAATTTCATTCCAGTTTATGATACAATATATTTATTGATTTGTGTGTTATTTTTCCTTGCTTATTTCATTAAAGCTTCTTATACTTGAAGGTAATAATTTGTCCACAGATGGTATGGCATATGCATTGGCATCTTTACTAATATTTACTACATATATATATGTCTATTATTCCATGTTTTTGCTCTCATTTAAATATCTAAACGAACGTGGTCCTTCCACTCCTACTTACTACTAGTGGATGTTGTTTCCTACTTTTGTTATTTCCATCTTAAGTGAAATTTACGTTTTGAAATATTTCCATTCACAGATAAGTGATAATCCATTCTGTGTTATTTGAAAGCTATTGAAATATTTTCACCCTTTTATCTTATTCATTATAAGCCTTACACAATATCTGAACTGTTCATAGTATACAAGATGTGTTCTGTTAAAGAATCTGTGGTATATATAGTGAAACATTCAGAAGAATTCTGGTTTTGATTATCTAAACACTCTGGGATTATATTAAAAGTAACCTGTATAATGAAGATATGTTATGTAGCAATGAATAATATATGTTATAAGCTATGGTATGTCTTTCTTTTGTTTTCAAGTTAGCTAAACGTAACTGACCAACGTTCCCCCTTCCAGTTAAGTCTATATGAAGAAATGAGTTGTATAAAATAGACTATAAACAGCTACCAACGAAAAATATAAGAAAGTCTCGGGTATCCAGTTACACCTCCTTAGCGGACATGGCAAATAGTGTCCAATCTAGATAATTCCACTAAAACCGGTGTCCTCTCACACTCATTATTTGGCTGATATTAACCGCCCACTCGTCTCTCTTAGTGAGGTGGCATATAGATATTTCTGAGCAAGTGAGTGTGTGACTGCTTCGGAGTAGCCATTTTACACTCAAGTAGGGTTATTTTAAGCTTCCTCACTTTGAGTATTTGATGGTGACCACCGGTAGAGTCACCAGGATGAAGCTCATCATTGGTCTTAAATTACATACCAGACATATAGATGAAAATGCCGACAAACTTGGTTTTAATGGAATGATACTCAGGAAAGACAACAGGCGTATAGACTGTACCTATCATGCATCGTGAGACGTATACTATCCAGGAGCCCATGAAATAGCAAACAGAATACAACATTAACAAACAACTGGCCTACAGATTAGTTGTCCTAGAAGGTCTGTGTACTTACGGTTGGCTCCTCCATTAATTTTGCTGAAAGGGGTTTATTACTGCTAAAACCCTAGCAGTGGACGAAAAGATTTGACAGTGAATTGATTCATAGGTTGATATCTGGTTGACGTTAGAGATTACGAGAAGGTCCATTGTGATGCACCTATACTCTTTCGTCTCGTAAACAGATGAATCGTCAAATACAGTTTGAATATGCACTGTCGATCGGACGTTTAAATGGTGAATCAAAACAGCATGACCAACAGAATTGTATGACAAACTGGATATCCATTTAAAGATGACTAAATGTATGCCGTTGGTCAGTCATTTGACTAGCAGCCAAAAATCTGGTGTCAGATAATGAGGCATTCGGATAACTTCAGCCATTACTGAACATTTTCTTTCGATGATACAGTAGAGTATCAGTAAGCAAACTGCCACATACTATAACCTCAGCCTAATCATTATTAAAATAATTTTTCTCAACAGCACAACTACATTTTTCAATACCTCACCAAGTGTTATCGATTCTTGCTGTAATTCTGTAGGTGACTGATTCAACCAGATTTACTTAGACTACATTCCAATGAAGTGGTCAACATCTTCATTCATAATATATCCTAGATTCACTAACTGTTATTAATATAGACCATCAACTTAATTCTGCAAGGTGTTTATATAAACCTCTAAGGTGTTTGCTTAAAAACTTATTCAACTCTACACAAACTTCAATCAATATAGTGTTGTAGAAAATAAATTGGGATGCGTAGTGAATGGTATTCAGAAGAGAAAAGGAAAGCCAACCATCTATCTCTGAAGCTTTTTCAGGTGCTCTTCCAGACGTGAAACTCTCATTCCATCTGCATGCAAGTGAGGCTTCTCATACTGTTCACTGATACCAGTGTGTATATTACTCAGTAATTATATGACATTGAAAAGTTATCAAAATTTTGATAGGTTTTTCCATAACATTTGTTTGACTACTAGAATTGTGTCAAATTGTATATGGTAGGTCACTCACTGTAAGCCATAACATGTCTACTGACTGTATTCATCAGAAAGTGGAAAGGTGAAAAAAATATGTACCTCATTACAATCAAACACTTTTGCTTGATACAATATACATCAAACAAGCCATGATAGTGTGTACAAACGTAGTTTTATGCTAACAAGATGACAGATTATGGTTTGGAGTTTAAGAAAGACTTTTATACTAAGAGGAATCAATGATAGAATCTAAAGTGAAATGTGTCCACAGGTTTCAATCACATTCAAAAGTGAGGAAAGTGAGTAACTGAAGTCTTATGTGAATAGTTGCAGAAGAAATAATTGAGTAGGCATTTCATGGTGAAGAGGTTGTGAAACACAACTGAAGACATCATTCATACATTCATTGTTATTGTTATTATTATCTATCCCATGGGTTCCTAGTAGATCATACCGTCTCCATTCCACTCTGCACATCTCTGCAGTCTTTTGAACCTGGCACCACCACCTCCCACAAGCCTTCCTTTCTTCCTCATACGATCTCCTCCATGTCACCCTCAGTTGGGACGCCCAACTTGTCATTTTCCATTTGGATTCCACTCGAGTCTCTGGCTTGTCGCGTGATGTCCCCAACTGGTCTTCTCACTGTATGCGCAACCCAGTCCATATCCACTCTCTTCTGCATAATTGTGGGGTGATAAGTTCTCGCTTCATTGGTTCGTCACTAGACAGAGTTCCTTGTTGCTTATTCTTATTATTCTGGCCATCTGATCTTCAGTATCGAGCCAGCGTAGTCAACTGTTGATGAGTGTCTGAAACATATAGTAGCACTGACTTGACTGACTTGGTGTTGAAAATCTGTATCTTGTTCACACTTTATGCTGAGTGCAGTAGATCTCCATACTGATTTCAGATTAGTGAAAGTCTAACTTTTTTATTCTCCCGATACTGGTTTTGACAACCTAATCTGTGCCTGTGCCGCCTGTAGTTGAAACGATGTTGCCTTGCCTGGGTAGGTGAGAAAGACTACTTGATTTAGGCTTCTCCCGTTAATAGTGATTGGTGCTTGTCGTTCATGCTGTTGTTGATTGGGTATATTCATCACCTCCAGGCGAGGTGATTCATGCATTTAGGAACATTTTAAAAGCTTAGTAGTTAACTTAATCGAAGGTTTTAAGAGCATTTTCAGGGAAACAATAACCTCAGTGTACCAACCAATTAAGCATTTGGAAAAGTGTTTACTTGCATACTGACAACGAAGTTACCTTCAGACTGATAGGAAGTGGTCAGAAATGGAAATGATCACTTTAAATCATCGGTCGTTGTGGTTTAAGTGTTTTCATTTTAGATTTTGATTGGTCTATATATAGACAGAATCACCTGATTGGACGATTCGGTAGCCAATCAGATTGTGTTACTCTGTCTTTGGCCTGGAACACTTTTATGGGTGTACGAATTGTATATACATTCTATAGTTTATCAAACAAAGTCATCCTTGAAGTTAAAGGTTAGTCGTTGTCTTCTGATATTTGGATGAGTCAAGAAAGAGTATGGTGCAGTGGCACAATAGTTATATTGGCATTCAGTTCTAGTCTATTACTGCATTCAGTATCATTATTACCGATGTCTCACTCCATTCGGTTACTTCACAGACGTTCAGCAATTGCTAATTTTACGAACTGAAAACCTTTTTTCATCATTATTTTAAGTGTGTTTGAAGTTTAAAGGATAAGCATTGTATCTTTTCAAAACACAAACATGTTGTATGGATTTCTAAATGGATATGCAAATTAGTATTCACCTACTTCGAATAGGATTTGTGTGTTACGAAGCCATCCGTTCTAGAATAAGGTTTGGCGAACTCAATTTCAGACTGAAATTGGCTGTTGACTATTTACTGACTGTAAATATAAGAAACTTTAACATTTCAAAAAGGAAATTAGGCTGTAAGCACTATTCTTCAATTCATCCATATAATAATGACGAAGTGATGAAGTAGTAAACATTTGCTAGCTTACGTTCTTCAAAAAATTTTTTATTTATTTTGCAATCCCATCTAATGAAAGGAAAACTGAGTCCTATGGAAACTGCAATACTGTTAAACGAACGACAAACACTGTGGCATTCATGCATTGCCACTTGCATTCTCACTTCCGCTTAGCGTGTATTTCTGGTTAATTTTCTCTGGAATAGAATACATTTGAATCCTCGCATTTTCGGAAGACGTGTTTACTGGATAATAATATTATTCACATATATTTTGATCGGATTGGGCATGCAGTAAAAGAGACCGTTCGAGGACATCACGCACCAGGCACTCGAGTGGAATAAAGATAGGAAATGACGAGTTGGGCGTCCATGGCGAGGGTGACATGAAGGAGATCATGTGGGGAAGAAACGAGAACTTGTAGACAGTGATGGAGCCAGGTCCAAAAGATTGTAGAGAACTGGAGAGTAGAATGGAGACGTGTTACTGAAGCTCTGTGTTCCTCTAGGAACCCAAGCGACAATTTATAATAATAATAATAATACTTATAATAGCATTTTAATCACTGAAAAGCAACTAATTTCATGGGTGTTAGCTGGTTGGATATAATCCATTCAAGTGATTGAGGACGGTTAGCCTTCTATCCTATGGGCAACAGTGTAAAATGATTGATATCGTAAGGTCAGTACCCAAAACCGGATTAAATCAAATCGGTGGCTCTTAAGTAGTAGGTCAACATATTCAATGCAGTCCTACGGCGGAGAATCGCAACGAGAATAGCTCAATAGTATTGCTTGTGACTTCAGTACTGAGTGAAGCTGGAATGTATATCTTTGGGAACATCCGTTCTCTCGAAGTTGCAGATACACTTTTCCGATATGTGCCAACAATCAAGAAATCAATCAAGAATCATAGGATTCCTGCCGATTGCCGTCAACAGACTGACATGTAAGCGACTCATATACACTGAATAACATTTACCACTGGATGGCTTATGCCGACTGAATTACTTTATTACCAACGAACTATTTTTTTTATTACATAATGGAAAAATCCAGGATTGTCTATATCATAAATGAGTGAACAATCATTGCATGTGAGTAGGTGACTTCAGCAACTGTTCTTAACTTGCCTGTAATCATAAAAACCAGACGAAGGGCATGCCTATTTATCACATTCACGGCCGAGAACCATGAAGTGTATTCTTATGTATCACCAGTCTTCAAGATAAGAGATAAGAAGGAAGTTCACATGGGATTCAGGATGTCGGTTAAAGTGTCAGGACATTTACAAAACTTAGTATTTCGAAACAGTAGCATGTAACTTGACAATGGAGTTGAAATTACATACAACAAAGGCTTTTCAAATCGCGAAGACTTTGTCGTTTCAGAGTCAGTCGCTCTTCGTTATCACCCATCGAATGTATTTTCTCCCTTCACAATACTACTTCACCAAGATGACAGTATTAGTTTCAACTGTTTAAACAGGATCTTTTACAAACTAACAACTGGTAGTATTTGTATGAGCATTTGTACTATGCGACAAAATGTAAGTTATCAGTGTTTGTTAAATTACAAAACTCAGTTCGACGTCTTCATATAATTGTAAATAGTAAAATTCGTATTCAATTATGTAACCGAATTATACATGTAACGCATTCTCATGGGATCCGAATTCCAAAAGTTATCTTCTTCATATTGAGAATAATCATCGTATCAAGTAACATTTATCTGCTAACAATGAACGAATGATATCATTTCCTATTGGACAAATAAATTTATAAGTTTATATCTTCTTCTATGTAGGAGAAAGCATACAATATAAAGGCTAACACATACTACTTTACTAATCCACTGCTCAATATATATTTCGGTCATACAGTTATATGTATACATAATTATTCTGAAGTAGATTGAAATGTTCAGTTGATTATTAACATATTATTATTTGTCGCTTGGGTTCCTAGTGAAACAAAGGGCTTCAGTAACACGTCTACAGCGCACTCTGCTCTCTGCAGTCTTTTGAACCTGGCTCCACGACTGCCCACAAGCTCTCACTTCTTCCCCACACCATCTCCTTCATGTCACTCTCGCCTTGGACGCCCAACTCGTCATTTCTCATCTGGGTTCCACTCGATGGCCTGGCCTGACGCGTGATGTCGCTAGTCGGTCTTCTCAGTGTATGCCCAATCTATCTCAACACTCTTCTGCATATTTGTTGGACGATGGGTTCTTGTTTTGTTGGTTTGCTTTCAGGCCAGCTAGAGTTCCTTGTTGCTTATTCTTCCCATTCTGGTCATCTGAGCTTTACTATCGAACCAGTGTAGGCAGCAGTTGATGAATATCTCTAGTTTGTTGGAAATCCCTTTCGTAATACGCCAAGTAGCTGAGGCATACGGAAGCACTGACTTGACTGGGTTGGTGTTGAAAATCCGGAGCATGTTCATGCTTTATGTTGCGTGCAGTGCAGAAGATCTCCACATTGGTTTCAGGCCAATGAACATCTGTTTTGCTGTCTTTCCGATTGTGGCTTTGACGTCTTCGTCTGTGCATCGCGCAGTTGAAACGGTGCTGCCTAGATAGGTGAAAGAGACAACTTGCTTTAGGTTTCTCCCGTTGATAGTGATTGGTGTTTGTTGTTGTTGGTTTGGTATCTTCATCATCACCTCTGTCTTCTCTACATTCACTTGAAGTCCCATCTTCGCTGCCTTGCCTCGCATCTTCTGTCAACTTGTTGGTTTTCGACTGTAGATCTTCAAGTTTGTGTGACGTTACATATAAATTATGAAAGGCGAAATCCAAATCTTCTAGGTTCTTTTCCCCGGTCCAGCCAGCGTATTTCCCTCTTCTTGCTCCTCACTGTTGTCTGCTGCATGATCCAGTCGACCACAATCAGGAAGATCATGGGTGATAGTAGGCAACCTTGTTTTACTCCAGTCATCTCTTCAAAGTCTTCATTGAGATTCCTATTGTGAATTACTTGGCGTGTGGCGTCAGATGATTATGCGTGTTCACAAATGGCTCATTTCAAGTAAACATATCTCATATAGGATTCTTTTTTCTACTAAAATGCTCAAGCTGTATGCTCACTTTAATAGTCTCAAGATGGTTGCTATTATATTTCACAGTTCTTGTCTCGTTTTCGATTACTTTAAAAATGTTGTACGTTATCCAGGTGATTTTCATATCTAAGATGTTAAGAAACTAGGAAGTCATTATCATGCTGACGTATTTCACTTTTATGTGTTATATATGTCTTTCCCATGAAAATTGTTGTGTTTATAAAAACTTTTTCATGCCTAAATTTTCATTCACACTGTAATAGTGAAGTTCCTTTGTAAAATCCTATGAGACAATATCAACTAGGCTTTGTAACAAATTTGATGATATAAAGAAGGTGAAGAATGAGACAAGGGTCATATTGAAGGTGATAATAACAGTGAACTAATTAATTATAATGAAATGGAGAAAAATGAAAGTGTTAAGACCATGGTAAGATGAGAGATTGAACATGCTTGTTTTGCACACAGAGATGAGGCTTGAATTGATGAATTGCGAGTGCCTCCACTGTGCACAACTGTCGAAGGCGTACTCCTTTTCAACTATTCCATCTGACACGATGAATGACATTGAAGGAGGATTCTGGTGTAGCTTTATGTCCATAGTTGACCAAATGTTCAATAATTGAACTGTTAATTGATTTACATATAACTGTAACCAGCGCATACGAATACATACATACATACATGCAATTTTGTAAAACACGTTGGTATTCATCATGGATATTACATCCGTTGGAGGAACACTGGATAGCTGTTCCACTGTAGTATGCGACTCCTCAGTAATGTACAACCTTGACCTCATTGTGGGCCTTCACGCTCCGTAGCCAGCACGATACACTTCAGTAACTGGGTTGAAATCCAGTGGTTCAAATTAAAGTGATCTACCACTCATTGGTGACTAGCTTTGAGAGGTGATTTCCGAAGTACTAATGAGAAGTCGTGACCATTGGGGCAAAACTGGTGTCCGTGAGGACAAATATTGAGCGATAACACTGGATGATGATTGCGCTACGTTATTAAGTGTGCGTCATTGGATTCCGACATAGTGGCTCAATGGTAACGTTCTGACAACGGGACGTGTAGGCTGTGGTCATACATGCGCACTGATGAGGAGTCGCGTACTAGGACGGACGAATCAGCTGTTCAGTGCTACCAGGTTTCCAGTGTTTCTCCAAATGATGTCACTCCATGGGGAACACCAATTTGAAAAATCACTGAATGCCCAAAACTCTCAAATGATTGGTTCAATCTGAGACCTACAGTCAGTAATCTACTCCAAAATGAGTGACAATGCAGTTTTATGTCGAATCAACTTGAAGTTCATTCACCTGTATCTGAGGTAGTGCTTCATCAATAACGCATTCAGATAGGTGACAAGAAGATGAGATCACCTGAGAGAATCTTTGCGTTGTTTGTTGCGAAGTCACTAAACGTTATTTGGGAAGAATAAATTATCTACTTAACATCATCTTGCTTACTTTACTTATTGTTCATATATACAAAAATAATCTCCCTTGTTTACCACTAATACTGATGAAGTAAGAACAGTTGTCAGTTTACAGGTGGATCTATTAACGTTCAGTGTCACTCAGATTATAAAGTTTTACAAACACTATCAACTGAAGTGTTTCACAAATAAATATTATTCTATTAAGCTAATCGAAAACACTGTTTTTGGTAAATCATACTTCAGGGAAAATGAATCTACTCATACTGTATCATGTAGGATATTTTGCACACTCATCTTTGTCTAGGAGGTTTGTAGATGTTTGTTATTGCACAAATAGCTCATAGATGTTCCCCTTCACAAAAGGAATGATTTTAGATGTAGGCTATGATTAAATAAATAGGTGAAGTTCCACCACGTCTAATAATACTGTAATCAATTTATTGTGTTAATAAGTAGTATGCTACTGAAATGTTTGTCAGTAGAATTATAATTCACTTCAAAAATGAGAGAAGAGTTTATTTGATAATGCGGATGATTTCGAAAGCCTATTGAGTGCAATGATTCTGCGTTCTAACCTGATAATGAATAAGCTTCTACTAACCATATAACTGCATTGACCATAGTACATTTCATTCGTTTTGTTTCACTACATTAAAAATTACCATTTGTGCAGACACTTTTAAAACTGTAGCAGTGAGATAGATTTGTAAGGTGAATTCATGTAGGAGATTGAGCAAAAAAACATGATCAATATAAGATTGAAATCATTCCGCCATATATAGTTGCAAATCCTTATCGATAACACTCATTATGATGATTTGAGAATTAGGGGCAGTACAATTTCCATTCGCCTATCAATAATAATAATAATAATAATAATAATAATAATAATAATAATAATACAAGTTTCAGTCAATGTTTTCACAATCACTATGAACTTTGATCATTATTCTCAGTGTACTTTGAAGCGAGTAAAGTGTACTTTTCAAGTATCATTCCTACTTATAAATGTTGGTAACGTTTTGTTATGTTCAGTATTCGTCAAAGGCTGGATATAATCGATGTTGTGTAACAGACAAGTTGAAGGTTAGTCTACTGGGTAGTTTCATTCACACATTTCAGTTATTTACATAAATCAATGATTCTAGGATATGCAATCATGAAGTTATCCAAGGAATTGTTTTACATTATAAATCATTGAAATTTTTCTCTTGTCTTCATTCGGTAGAACATTCGGTAGTTGACACTAGTTGACAATAATGTATATATAATACGTTGTATAAGTATGAGTGGATGATTTCGTGAATATTCGGTTTATTGGTGTCAAATATTCACCCCATTTGTGTAACTTGTATTTGTTTGAATTTCACAGAAGTTGGCAACACAAAATCCAGTATTCACTGTATCAACAGGATTAGAATACAATATAGATGGACTGAAGAAAGGATTCGATTTATAGTGAAAGTAATTCTCAATATTTCTTCTCCTATCTTCACTATTGTTAGGTATTCCTTATGTGTATCATTCAGATTTTTCTAACGATATTTCTACAGGCATTAGTACAATCAATGTATGTGTAGCTGCTTATTCATACACTAACCAAAATATTCCTGTTATAGAACCGCATTATATCACTTTTTTCTATTCAATGACTGGATTGATTATATATTTGGGTAGGTGATATGATTTTTGACGTAATGCTGTTGCTGTTCATGTTGTTGTTGTGAACATTATTGTTTTGTCAAGCAAGTACATGTTAATGAAGTGTACTGAGTAGCTTATCTCCTCATGAATAAGTGTGGCAATTCAGGCGTATGTTTGAAATTACATCCGGTTCCAATACTTCACTCTTCTTGAATTTAATCGACAAGCTAATCATCACACTTGTGCCCGAACCCTCGATCGGTGAAGGTTTCTGCAGATTCGAATCACTTCACGTACAGAGGTAAAAGAACCACTCTGGATGCCTTCACCGTCTCACATGAAAATACTGCCTGTTATCCTAACAGAAATTTCAACTATGTCAACATTCGATTCTCTCCCAAGGTCCTTATATCGTTTACATATACACTGTTTCTATCCAACTGATATGATAAGTAAGACACTCGGCAGAATATTCTCAAAATATCTTTCATAACATAGACTCACATCATAGATACGCATGTTTATCTAAACTTATTCGTTTCACAAAACTGATATGGTCATCGTGTTACCTGCTACAGGTAACACTTTTCATTCATTAAAACACTAATGAATTGTGTTTTCACATACACTACATGAAAAGTGTATCATTCATCTAGTGAATAGGCAACTTTACCATTTCACATCTATTCACATCTATTCATTCTCAAATCTGTTATTTCCATCATCTTCAAGTAACAAATAATTGGTTATGCAGTTCACGTTAGACGAGTCATCAATTGAAGCTGGACACTGACAACTTCTAGCATAATGTACTACATGAAACACTCCAAAATCTAAGTGAAAATATGATGTCAAGATTATTTCTTACCGAGTGGTTCATTCATTGACTGACTGTCTTTGTTTCATTATGCAGCTCAGTATCTTTGGCATTAACAGTTGCACTTATCATGATACGCAATCTACGGTACCTTCAACCCTACAACTACCTAATACTTATGATGATCGTAAGTTCTAATTTCTATTATATGTGTATACATACATATATATACACTGGAATACTGTGGAATCGAGCACGAAATACAAATTCAAGATTACTAATGTGGAAATATGAAGTAAATTTATTTCGTGAACACATTATGCCAGCGTTCGAACAGTTATCAGCATCCTAGTAAATAATCACATTCTAGGAAATGCTGTGCATTATGCTCCCTCCTTACTCATCCTCATCACCCTATCAACAGTCTACGATAAACAATATGCATGATGCTTTCGAATAGTCAGTGAAATGACAGACAGTTCACAGCTGAATTATTTTTACAATGGAATTGATTATCTTAACCGTTGACCAGAAATTCATTGGTGTGTCGATCGAGGCAATTAAGCCTTGATCGCTACATTGTAGTTTATCTAAATAATCTGAATCCTAAATGATGACAGATAGATATGAGGTTTAGATACACGATAAAGTTCATATGAAGGTGTTTCACGACTCAGGCTTTTGTGAAGTTTTCAACATGGTTTTATGCATGAAGAGGGAACCAGTAACATTAGTTACACATTGAAGATGGAGTTGTGGTCTTGCATTTCAAGCGTCTTTTACTGTTTTTCCTCGAAAAGAGCTATACAACTCAGTTATCAATTATATAACTTATCAGTAGGTGGTGAATCCCATCACAATTGCCTTCATCAGTCCAGTGTCTCCTTGAAATATTCTGTTTATTCAACATTGAAGGAATAAATGTTACATCTGTGAAGAGTAATGATGTTGAATTTACACGATCATACACTGAATGTGAACACCATTTGTTAGCAAAACACCCTAGTTTCAATATCAAAACACAATGGATAATTGGTTTTTACGAAAACAAGTTGAGTAATGAGGGTAACAACAAGATTTTTGGCTGAAAGACTAGTCTGTTGCAAGTTTCACGTTTCGTCCACTGCATAGTTAGACAGTCAGCAATATAAATGCCTGACTCAATATCGATTTTCATACGCTAAATAAACAGAATCACATAACATACATACATGCATACACGTGCTCATGTATACAACTTTCTGATTCTGGTTTGCTCTTCAAGACGCTCAACATCAGTGGAGTAATAATCTGCATGTCAGTGTCAGTTAGACAAATGTGGGTGTTTGTAAGTTGGATGGCAGCAATCATTACTTCAATCTTCACCTTCTTGATTGGAGTTAAACTGAGACCGGATGTCACCAAGATCTACAAATTATTACTCATTTACATATCGATTGTCACTAGTGTTGCTGGTATAGAAGTTCTCATATTATACATCTTGGGGCATCTACAGGTAAGCAGCTTATGTGTGTGTAAATTATTTGAAATGAGAAAAGGGGTGAATTGATAGTAAATAGGTGAAATGGTAACCATGCATCATACCTTTTCAACATCTTAATATGTTATACAGATTAAATGGGGACATTCCTACAAATACAATTAGACTGAGCAATCACGCAACACTACCCACCAGGTGATTGTAGGTGCAACACTTTTATCCACAAAAATTTAATTGAAGTTATGTTCAATGTTCGCGATTGCACTTTATCTTAGGTAATTATTATTATTATTGTTCTTATTATTATTTGTCCATTGGGTTCCTAGTAGAATATAGGGCTTCAGTAACATGTCTGCATTTCACTCTGTTCTCTACAGTTTCTTTAACCTGGCTCCAACACTGCCCACGAGCTTTCATTTCTTCCCCATTTGATCTCCTCCATGGTACACTCGGGTGCCCAACTGGTGGTTTTCTATTTGAATTTTCACTTGAATGTCTTGCCTGATCTGGCGCGTGATGTCCTCAATCGATCTTCTTGTTGAGCGATTGGTTCTTGCTTTGTTGGTTCACGGACAGCCAGATTTCTTTTGTGCTTTTTCTTTCTGGCCATCTATCGGATCTTTAGTATCAAGTGAGGGTGGGCACTAGCTGTAGATGAATGTCTGTAGTTTGTTGGAAATACTTTTCGTGACGCGCCAGTTTTCTGAACCAAATGGAAGCACTGACTTGAATGAATTATCATTGAGAATCCGGATCTTGTTCACATTTTATGCTGCGTGCGGGGCAGTAGATCTCCACTCTGATTTCTGAATAATAACGAAGGGCCTGTCTTGCTGTCTTTCCGATCGTAGCTTTGAAATCCCCATCTGCGCTTCTACCGCCTGTAGTTTGGAATGATGCTGCCTTGCCTGAGAAAGTGAAAGAGATTCCTTACTCAAGGTTAATCCCGTTGATGCTGTTTGGTGTTTGTTGTTTTTATTGTTGTTGTTGTTTTTGGTTGGGTATCTTCATCACCTCCGACTTCTCTTCGTTCACCTGAGGTTCCATCTTCGCTGCCTCGCCTCTTCTGTCAACTTGTTGGTTTTTGCCTGTAGATCTTCGAGTTTGTGCTACAAGACATCAGACATAAATCATCATCGGCCAAATCCAAATCTTCTTCTGGGGTCTTTTCATTGTTCCAGTGTATCCCCATTTTCTTGCTCCTCACGGTTCTCTGTATAATCCAGTCCACCACAGTCAGTGGTGATAGAAACAGGAGCCTTATCTTACTCCTGTCTTCACTTCAGAGGCATTACTGAGTTTTCCATTCAGAATCACTTGGCACGTGTATAATCACATAGCATATAGCTGTTGTATGAGGTTGATAAAAATCTGTGGTACTCCGTAGTGTTGTAGCAGTCAGTTTCCAAATTAATTCTCGGTCGACACTGCCGAAGGCCTATTCGAAGTCGATGAAGCTGAGGTAGAGAGTTGACTGCTAATCTACACTCAGTTATGTGATGATGCGTAGCGTAGTGTTGCAATTTGATCGGCACATGATTTGTTCTTCCTGAAACCACCCAGCCTGTCCTGGTCATTATTTTGAATCCAGCGCATCTCTCCAGGATGATGCGGCTTAATGTTTTGCTTAGAGTGGACAACAGAATGATTCCGTGCCAGTTTCTGCAAAGACTTACTTTCCCCTTCTTTGAAAATTTGACAAGGTAACCCTTCTTCCACTCACTTGGCAGGTACCTTTTCTTTCCTTCTTTGCAAACCTTCTGCAGTAGTGGTGTGAGCATGTCTGATGTTGTCTCTGCGTCTATATTCAGTGCTTCTGGTGGAATTCCATCTGGTCCTGCTGCTTTCCCTCATTTCAGCAGCTTTATAGTGTTAAGGACTTCCATTTTTGTCGGAGGGCTTGTGTTCACTGGTAATTCTGTGGATGGGCTACTCGTGGTATTTCTGGACCAGTTGCAGATGAGGGTGGTATTGGCAGATTCAAGGGTTTTTGCAGTGGTCAGCCCATCCTTTTTTTTGTTCCTTCTCTTTGCTAACTAGGTTTCCTTTACTATCTTTCATTGATTTTATCAGCGATGATCTCTTCCCAGATAGTTGTTTGATATGGTGTTGTCAAGTCTCTGTTTCTCCTACCTGCAGCCTGTTCTGCTTCACTTGCCAATGTGTCTTTGCACACACTCTTCTCCACTTCTTCATCTAGTGAAGTGTTTTACAGGTGGTGTTCAGTTCCTCTTTTGGTTGTGCATCCTTGCACTGTACCGGTTTATCTTCTGCTTCACCATTTTCCCCTGCCTTCACTAACAGTTCCCAAGCGTCCGTCAAGATCGATTCCTTGTATTCTTTCTTCTTCCTTCTTAATACAGTTATGTAGGCTTCTTTCCACATAGCTTTCAAAGAGTTCCATTGCTCTTGTATGCAGATTTCATCAGGAATGTTGTTCACTATCTCCCATTTTGACCTGATGGCTGACTGACTGGCGTGAAGATATCCTTTGTAGTTTCGTCCTTCAGTTCACTTTCTGTTCTGGGTGTTCAACTTCAACTGTGGTCTATCACCAACTTTCGTGAAGGCCTTCATCTTGAATTTGAAGGCAGGTTTCTTGCACAAGACAGTAAGTGGTGTGAATCTACATCCGCTACCCTTCTTGATCTTGTGTCCAGTAGGCTGCGTCTTGACTTCCTTCACATTGAAATATTGTCCACCTGGATTTCAGTGTGTCCATCTGATGAAATCCATGTCACCTTGTGAACATCCTTGCGCCTGTACACACTGCCTTGTCTCCAGTCAGCAAATCAATACATGACCACAAGTCTGCAAACAGATGTACATCCTCGTTCACTTCACCGAACTCTTCTCGACCCATGATTGGTTCTCATCCTATTTTGTCCGCTCCCAGTTTGGCATCCATGTCACCTGTTAGAATTTCGATATCGCTATGTACGTTGGGGTCTTGTCTATTACCGATCGCAGTTATCTTCAGAATTTCTCCTTCTTCTCTTGGTCTGTATTATCTGTAGGTGCGTAGTGTAGCATTGTATGATTGTTAATTTCCTTCCTTTTGAGTTGAATCTTGTTATCATGATCCTGATACAAAAGGAGATTTGTTCCCAGTGCATGCGAACCTTCGGAGGTCTTGCAGACATCATGATGGCCCCTCCAAAACGCAGTATGCTGGTGGTTGTTGTGTGGGTGTCAATCCTGGAGTAGATTATTGACTATCCAGTTTACAGTTGAGAGAGTACACTTTCATTCCATCTGCACTTGCAGATTCCAAGCACTTCTATGTTATATCTTCTCATCTCTTTGGCAATCTGGTCAGCCTTGACAGCCAGTTTCAAACATTGTTCAGGCATTCCAAGTCCCCAATCTTGCTTACGCTTTCATCGAGAGAAGAGTAGACATACCGACCGATAGGCTTTCCGAAGGCTTCCACCAAATGGCGTAACTTCGCCTCACCGATTCCGGTGAGGAATAAGTTTAGTTACATTGTTCATGTTCAAAGCTCATGATTACTCTTCATCCCAAATATACATTAGGACACTATATTTGTGTAAGATAGAGAATAGGATGTTCTGACAGTGAGCATGCTGAGATTGTAAGGCCAGCATAAACAAGTACCTATTAGCCTTTTTATTTTATGAAGAAACTGATCATCTGCATATTTCATGTCAATTCTTCACTGAGTAATCCAATGAAACTGACAACCGGTAACTTCACAACGGTGCACATGGTTTCATATCAACAAAGTGTTATTGCTATCAGTGCTCATTACATTCCTGTGAGTTCAATCCATCAGTTTCCTATCAAATATTTATATCAGGTAAAACGAAAATTCGCTTTTGTTTTCCGAGGATTCTAGTTACAATATATCTGACTATTTACACATAAACTGTGAAACGTCACTACGGTATTGACTGACAAGTTAACTGACATTTCCATCCTGTTATACTTAAAAACAACAACAATTGATAAAACAGAATGAGATATGAATGTTGTTTCTCGTATCATTTCATCGTTGATTGGACCGAGTTGGTCAATCTCTACTGGAATACGTGATAGTAGGTGGATGCCTCGACTGCCGGTAATTTATTCTAATTATAATAATGTATAGTGGCTAGCAGTGGATTCGGGGAAGCACACCTCGTCATATTCTGGAATCGTGAGCTGGATGAATCCACCTCCAGTAATTGTTGTTCCCACTGAGATTCGAACTACACACCGACAGTTTGCAAATGCCAGAGCATCGAGCAACCGTAACGACGTTTCGCGCAATGAGTACATTCTCGATGTTGTTGTTTGTATAGAAAATATTACATCAAGCTGACTGAATTCCACCACTGTCTACCTTTGAAAAAAGAAGATATTGTCACGTCAAAAGTTTCATCAGTCAATAAAATAATTTGCATTCAATTGTTCTTTGTTGTCTACAGGCTGCTCAAAATATAATTGGCATTTCTACTCAATTCGTTGTATTCGCGGTAAGTTCCTCATCATTACAGCTTTGATTATCTAACACAAGCAGCAGTTTCCAATAGCTTAGCCTACCTAGATTTTAAAATCCCAGAAGGATTTAAATGTGTACACCCAACGATCAACAACACGAATGTTCATAAACTATAAAACAACTGATGTGTATTCAGCTACATGTAGCGAATGCTATTCACCAGCACAATGCATCAAAATCTCATCTCTGAACACGTGATTCCTCATTCTCTTCACTTTGCGAACATCAGCTTGAGTCTGGTAATCTGTTGGGCTGCCTCAATTTATGACAGCAAACGTTCTACTCATTCGCATAACACCGAATGGATGTCTCGCTGTCAATTTCCTCATATTCATTTCATGATGCAAAAGCATACAAGTAGTGGAGTGATATTATTCACGGTAGTCTGTTAGCATGCTTTGATTGTCAACAATGAATGAAACTGTGTGGATGTGATACAACATTCCTCAACACATAAAACTTTGTGCTATCACCATATGACAATGAAATATTGTGTGAATCCCTTCATGCAATTACTCTGCTCTCCACCTGATTATATTAATATTTCAAGACACTTTCCCATCTCCATGCAAATCTCAACACAGATGACTAGGCAAACTTCTCACTCAGATATATGAATATAAGAAATCATAAGATGCTTTCTAATAATATCCAGTTCCTCAGACAAACATTTGACACCAAATATCACTGTGATATCAACTCACTCATTCACACTCCCCATTGTCTTGTAATGTCAACAGATAATTATTTGATGATTGACAGAGAATACAGTGTGTTCATGTTGATCACACAGCACAGTGTGAGTGACTTTGTTGAAAGTGAAATCTCACACACACCCAACCACATCCCTCCCTCTATACTAATCACACGTCTCAGTGACCACATGACTGAAGTACTACTTGATGAAATTTGTCACTAGCTGGAACATGTCACACTTCATTACTACCCTCCCATGTTCACTCTCACTCTACATTATGTGCTGATACATGTGACACGTTGAAACAGATGGATTGAATATGAAACACACTTTAGAGAATACATGGTGAAATCAAGTTATTTCACTTGAGGCAATTTAGTCAAGCATACAGACACCAAATAAGTGTGCAATAAGTGTGTGGTCATCATTTCATTGTCTGCATGACAACACACCTTTCACAGTTAGATTCATCGGTAGTGAGTGAACCGATGCTTAGGAGTGGAAAGCGTAATGACTTCAAATAGACTGATTCGATGCATCAGAGAATTCCACTACCGATTCATTTGTGAATGGAAATGTGGGCAATGTCACAGTATATACTGGTATGTGAAATGATGCAGAATACTTGTAGCTCAGGTGGATGATATTCGTGGTATTGACTTCCCTCAGTTGGGTGGTCCGATCGTGAATCTTACATTGTCTTTGCAGACAGCAGTATCTCTACTACCCTCCATATCCAACAAGTCATCAGCGATTCTCCGTGAGTGGTTAAATAGCTTGCACTGATGAAGTCGTATGTAACTGATTGTTTCTATTGGTTGTATGTCTCTCTACCTGATTTCTGACACTAGGGTTTTCATGTATTTACTTTCCTCCTCTGAACACTATGTGGACTGTTCTGCTCTGGATGATATATGACAAGACGTGCACTAGAATGCTCCTTGATCGAAAAAAGAGGAATACATGGTCAGGTATAGGATAAGTCTTTTTACTATCACTTCTCATCTCACCTCCTGCATCAGTGCGAGTGTCGACTAACAACTGCAATTTTGCAAGAATGATGCTCTTATGATCCCACGTCTACTCATACTGACTGAGAGCATGTGTTTCTGAGATCGATTAAAATAATTACCACTGAAGCCTCCTTATATTTTAGTTAGCTGTTATAATCACTGAAATGTCATACACTTGACGTTTACTCTACTTCAACAATTTCATCTAAATTTTCACGTATATCGGCCACAAAATTCTACACGTTGAACCATACTCGAAAACTCACTTCGCATGACTTCGATGCGAAAATTATCCATTGAAGGATTTGTCACAAGTATGAAGACACACACTGAGAGATAGAGATAGGAGAGAGAGTAAACTGTTAAATAATCCGTCTTCCATTAAATGAAATGCAACAACAATTGAGGTTTCAGGATGTATATGTGTGTTTTGTGAGGTGATTTTGTTATCTCAACACACGTTTCACATGGAATTTAGAAAGCCAGATTCCCCGATGCTTCACAATGTTATTCATAGGAAGCAGTCACTTTGCTCATTCATGTCATCTTCACAAGTCTACACTTTGAAATCTGCTTCTCATCTGACCTGCCGACTACAGCTTCATGTAGTTGTGATAATGTAATGTTGAAGGGAGTTTCTTCACATGTTACACACCAATCATTTGGTCCAATTATACACTTCAACTAAATTTATGCAAATGAATTCACAACACATTTATTTCGGTACTATATGTCACGCCACATGCATCTCATCGCTCCACATCACATCATTTCCAAATTTCGCTTCAAGCTGATCATTCATGTCAGCTGAAGTACCTCACATATTCTTCTCCTCAATATCTAATGAGTAATACACAACAGACATATCATCTCCAACTCGTGAGATGATTATTTTAGTTACTGTTTCAATCACCACTTTCACCCATCCTCTCTCTGAACAACTAAAATATTCACATAGTCGAGGGGAGTAAGTAATACGATTCTTATTTCACATTGACTGAAATGGTGAGTTGGACACTCTTCTCACTGAAAGAAT